>PVKY010000658.1:0-42881 GCA_004027775.1 Bradypus variegatus
GGGGAGGGTTGAGAACAGAAAGAACTACTGACATTTATGGAGCACTTCCCGTGTGTGCCAGCTTGTATATATAATGTCCCCCAGAAAAAGCCATATTCTTTAATGCAGTCTTGTGGGGGCATATTGATTAATCTTTTTGATTAGGGTGTGAACTCTTGATTGGATGTTTCCATGGAGATGTGACCACCTACCCAACTGTGGGTAATATCTTTGATTAGATTATTTCCATGGAGATACATACGGACCCCACCCATTCAGAGTGGGTCTTGATTTAATCACTAGAGTCCTATAAAAGAGCTCACAAACAGAAGGACCAGAGAGCAACTGAAAGCGATATTCTGGAGAGCAGCTCAGAGAAACATTTTGGAGATGACTGCTGAAAGCAGACTTTTGCTGACACTTTGGGGATGCTAGCCCTGTGTTTGCTCCAGAGAGGCTAAGAGAGGACAAAATACCCAAAGGCAACATTTTGAAGAATGCACAGGAGCTGAGAGAGTTGCTGAAACACAACCCAGGATCAGCAGACGACAGCCACGTGCCTTCTCAGCTAACAGAGGTTTTCTGGACACCACTGGCCATCCTTCAGTGAAGGTACCCTATTGTTGATGGCTTAGCTTGAACACTTTTATGGCCTTAAGACTGTAACTCTGTAACCAAATAAATCCCCTTTATAAAAGCCAATCCATTTCTGGTATTTTGCATAATGGCAGCATTAGCAAACCGGAACACTGTGCCAGGTCCTGGGCTGAATATCAGCTCATATAATCGTCACAATAATCCTGTAAATTAGATATGGCTAGTATGCTCATTTTACAGATAAGAAACCAAGGCACAAAGGTTATACAGCCAGCAGGGACCGAGCTGGGATTCAAACCTAGGGATTCAAATCCAGAGTCCAGGTTCTTACCATTTCACAAAGAACAACCTAAAGCTCCTCGGGAGACCTGCTCTGTGTTAGGGGCTTTATTCACAGGCTCCCGGTGAGTGGAGGAGCCGAGGTTCAAGCCCAGCTGGTGGCATCCGAGGCACTTTTCCCACAATCAGGATCAGGGTCCCTGACAGCAGTGGCCCAGATGTGCCACCCATTGCCACAGAAGGAGTTGGGGCTAGGAGCAGCCTGGAGAAATGCAGACTCCTGGGCCCTGACCAGGACTACCCGAATCAGAATGTCTGGGGGTGAAGCCCCAAATCTGCATTTTCACCAAGGGAGGCCCATTCCAATTTGTAGACTCCAACTCCCTTAGTGGAGATGCTGGGATTCCAGTGTGGCCCTCCCCTGCTGCACGGGGTGGGGGGTGGAGGGGTCTCACACAGGAGGGCTGGGGGCCTGGGGGCAGATGAGGGCCATGGTGTCCAAGGCTGGGAGCCAGAACATTTGAGAACTTCATCAGCAAATATTTGCAAGCTCTGTGCCAGGGCATCTGTGCCAGGACCAACTTTCGTAACTGCCACAGGAGCCCAGGTGAGACAGGTGGGTTCAGGCTGCAAGTCTGGCCAGTCTCAAGAGCCCAAGGTCCCACTCTGTGTTCTCCTTGGCTTGCAAGCCCCCTCCTAAACCACCTGGTGGCCTGTTCGACTCTCTCTCTGCAATTCTAGTCCTGTCCGCTTCTTGTAACCCCATGTGAGAACCAATACCTGGGACGGGGCTTGGCCCACTTGAGCAGGCTGGGGCTCACCTGGTCCCGCTCCTTCTCGATCTCCTCGAGCTGGGCCAACACGGTAGCCATGCGGTGCTTGTAGAGGTCGCAGTCCTTCTGCAGCGTGCGGTGTTTCAGCCGCAGGTCCTCCATCTCCTGCAAGTACTGTGGGCAGGGAAGGGTGGGCCCACATCAGACTCCAGCTATGGCCAAAGACCTTGGCCATCCTAGACATGTACAGGGACAAGGGGCGCACTAACCAGCAGGTGCCCATGGGCCAGTGAGAGACGCCGGGCTCCATGGTCAGGCAGGCCTGAGCCCCAACACGACAAGGGCCCATCTCCCCAGTTGGGGGGCCTGGGCCACTGACTTCCCTTACTGGGCCTCAGCTGCCTAATCCGTAAAACGGGAACAATAACACAGTAATGCCACACACCCAGCCAATGTTGGCCCCCCCATTTAAACTGAAACCAGCCCTCTTGTCCTACTCTGCTTCTTCCACAATGCTTGTCATCAACTACACAAAATAACTGACTTCTTTTTATGTGTTTGGTATAACTGTTTGTCGCCCCTGCTAGAATTTCCTCTCCAGAAGCAGGGACCTTTATGTTACTCACTGATAATCACAAGGGCCTAGGATGGTGCCTCAATACCTATTTGAGAATGAATGAATGAATGAATGCACAGTTCTTAGCATGGTACATTGGCACACAGTAGGTACTCAATAATGCCACTGTGATTGATTGTGTTACATTCCCTGAGGCCTGCCACAGGGCCTGGCACAGAGCCTGGCACCCAGTAGAAATCAGAGGTCAGAGGGAGTGAACTGCTGATGCCCAACAGGGCCCCACCAAGAGCTGGGCTGACAGCAGGAGAAGGCAATTAAAGGGGGTGGGGGATCAGGGAGGGGGCTCTGGCAGACACTACCTTGTCCCGCAGCTCCTCTGCCCACTGCAGCTCGCCCTGCACAGCGTGCAGCTTCTGGCACAGCTCCTGCCTGCTGTCCTGCGCCTCCCGCCAGTCATGCTCCAGGATGTCCAGGAGGATACGCTCCGAGCCCGGGGCCCCCGGCCGGCCAGCCTCCTGGGGGTCAGAGTGTAGGGCCACCTCAGCATCTGGCCCAGGGGAGGAAGGAAGGGACACGGCTCCAGCCCTCGGACCCCCTGGGCCCCATCACACTAGCTCTGCCAGCTTGGCCAGGGCCTTGACCTCTCGGGACCTCATCCCTGTCTCTCCCCTCACCCCCTCCACCCCTTGGAAGAGTGGGTGTGTCAACGCCAGCCCGGCTACCCTCCAGGGAGAAACTCAGGTGCAAATGAGGTACCAGGGCCTGCTCTGAGGTTCGGCCAGGGCCAGGATCTTTTTCTTAACAAGAACCAAGCCGCTCGCTCTCACCCAGGCTCCCACCCACACCTGCAGCAGCAGCAGGTGGCTGGTTCCAAAGCCTCTTCCAGCCCCGCTGACAACAGGGGGGGGCCCTGGGTCCGAGATGCAGCCCCCAGGCCCACACCCCAGCCAGGTACCCCGTCCCCGTGAAATATGCCAGGGCGCTGGCTTCCATCTCCTGACTCCCCGTGGTCAAGAGGCAGGCCCACCCACCCAGTCCTCAGGCACCTCAACTTTCTGTGTCAGAGAAAAATCCGAGGAAAGCTAGGGACCCTCTCCCCAGAAAAATGCTCACACCCAACATCAGGCACCCAGTTTGAGGAAGTTCAGAGGCCTCCTGGAGGCCACCAGGGCCCCGGACTAAGCGCCCACATTGCCAAGCTCTAAAGACCCCCACTGGGAACTTCAGGCAAGAGGCCAGCCTAGATTCTCGTCACATCCTAGACCCCCTGGTCTTAAATCCTCCACATTCCAGGTCTCAGGAGGACAGGGCAAGGAGCAGGAGGGTCTGCCTCCCCGCTCCGGCACCCCAGGCCCCGCCAGCACCGCCCTTCGTACCTGCTGCAGGCCATCCTGCAGCTCCTGCAGCGACGCCGTCAGCCGCTGGTTCTCAGCGCGTAGCTCCGAGACCAGGTCCGCGCTGTCTGGCTCTTTCTCCTTCTCCTCCACCCCGGGGAGCAGCCCCCTGTTCCTCTGCAGCAGTGCACATTCTTCCTCAAGCCGGCTCACCTTGAGCTTGAGCTGATCCACCTGCGGCCCAAGACATGGGTCAGCCCAAGGTGGGGGGAGGAGGGTGCACCAGGAACCACCAGCAAGGTCAGCGGCAGGAGGGGGCAGTCTCGCTGCCCACTGCCGGCCACCTCCCAGCTTCCCAGGAGGGCCTGAGCAGGCAGCAGCCCAGGATTCATCTATGAAGAAGGGACAGGCTGGCCAAGCACACCGAGGAGGGAAGGAGACAGTGGGGTAAAGACCACCCTCCCAGGGAAATCTCTGCTGCAAGGACTTGTGGACGGATGTGCTACATCACAAAATGCTCATCTGTGCCCAGCTCTGCCCCTAACTCGGGATGGCCAGGGACAAGCCATGGCCCCTCGCTGGGCCTCAGCCTCCACATGCACCACCAGCCCAGGAGACAGACTTTCTGGGCAATGGCAGGAGCCAGGCTCTCCCCATCCCACCTGCCTCCCAGCTCACATACACTCATGAAACAGATTTGAGTCTGATCTTCCCCTAAAGAAATCCTGAACAGAGCCTGTACTTAGAAAGATTAGGCTACTGGCGTGCCCAGGCCAAGATGAGGCTTCAGTTTATCTACTTTCACCCTGAGCAAGTTGCTTACTTCCCCCAGGCCTCAGTTTTCCCTTCAGAAAATGGGCCCAGCCAATATTCCTGCCCCAACATCTGCCTCCCAAAGTTGCTGCAGGAATCCAACAAGGCAGTGGGTGAGCAGCAGCCTTTAAGCTGTAAAGGGCTGGCTGGAGAGCGGCCAGGGGCATGACTGTGGGGTCTTTACAGCTTTAAATAAAATCCCAGGACCCCAACTGGTGTGGGGGGTGGGTGGCGGTCGCCTGGCTGGGTGGGTGTGACATGCAGGGCCAGTCTGATGGACTACGACGGCACTCATCCAGGGTCATCATTTTCCAAATCCGTGCGGGGTATGAGGTCAGATGGGACAAGAGTAACAGCAGGTGGCAGGATGCAAAGTGAAGTCATTGTTGGGAAAAGGTCACAATGACCTCTGGGACTACACGCAAGCAGCCAGCGTCTGGTGTCCTAGTGGTGCCCTGGCCTCTCTTGGAAAATGATTTGCCAGTCCCACCCACCCACCCCCACCACACACACACACACACACACACACACACACAGTGGGCTGCAGGCAGGGTCAGGCAGTTCCACGAATTAACAGTCCACTCCTCCTCCGCAAAGGACTCAGAAAGAAATTCATGACTCGGACATTCCTTTCCACTCATAAAACATGCTTTGTGAATTGCCAGAGAAAGACAACTAGTTACAAGGGCAAACTCGGTCACACCCACCCAGGAAACCGCAGCCACACACCATGGCCTCTTGCCCGACCTGCGGCCAGATGGCTCCCAGAATGAGCTCAGGAGCAGGGCACCTGGGAGTCTCTGCTGAACGCCAGGGAACACGGAAGCACCTCATCCTGGTGCACAAACTCACTTGGCACAAAAGTACAGCATTTGTTCTCTAAGTTTATGTTGCTTAGAAACAACAACTCATTAAATTCACACCTTATAAAACATGATATTAAAGCACAGTCTCTGGCACACCTGTCCATGGAGGGGGAGAGGAAGAGCCAAGCTGCCAAGACAGATGGAATCAGCCATTCTGTTAATATCCACCTGCCATGCCTTTGTGCCAGGAAAGCCCCCAAAAGTTAAGGCAAGTTTACAACAGTTAAGTTTTAAATAAAGAAAATCGTATCTATTAATTTAATTTCCCCCCTTACTTTCTACCTCGAAACTGGGGAAAAAAAGCAGCCATTCTCTGCATAGCAGCACAATGCCTTACCCCATGTGGTCATATGGTCATACTACGTGTACCCACCAACCATGGCACCTCCAAGGCTCTTGTTCTCCACCGCCAGAGCAGACCCCAGCTGGCCTTACACACACAGGACTCAGCCCCCCACCACAGCCCCCCACGGTCACATGCACACTCCTGCTAGCCAAGTTCCAACTCAGTCACACTGACCCAAAGGGGCCACAGGCCAACCGACGCTGGCCACAGCTTCTCTAGCAAGAGCCCCACATCTGTCTCAGAAATAAAAAGAACTCCTATGGGTGCCGAGCAGCACCGAGAGCAAAGTCAGAAATTCTGCTGTCTAGGGACCTTAGGAAAGTGCCCTAACCAACTGCTCTGTGCCTCGGTTTCCTCATCTGTATGTGGGAAGATAACAATACCCCCTCCTCCCACCACAGACTGCTGGAAAATTAAAAATTCATGTGTGGAAAGTTCCAAGGACCATGCTTGGTGCACAGGTAGTGCTGTGTAACTGTTACATCACACTCATTAGCAACCTGTCTGCTTTGAGGATGAGGAAACTGAGGTACGGAGAAAGCAGCTTTGCTCATGCCCCATCTTTCATCAGTGGCAGAGCCGGGCCTGGAACTGTGGCCCCTGGCCCTGCCCACCACCCTTTGGTCTCAGTCTGTGGCCAGTCTGTGGGCCTCTGGCAGCCTCCATCTCATGCCCGCCACTAGTAGGTCCTTGGACAACAGTCCAAGGTCACTCACGACAGCAAATAAGCCACCTACACCTTCAAGCAGGACCAAGAAGCCTGTGCCCTTCAACCTGGCACCTCAACACCCCCGATCAGGACTCAGTTCCCCCAGATATCAACCTGCCAGCCAGGCAGAGCTGCAGGCACCCGCAGTCTACAACCTCACATGCTAACCGTCATCCACAGGGCCACGCCTCTACCCACAGCACCACAACCCCAGCCAAAGCTTCATGGGCAAGGGGGCTTCAAACTCCAAGTCAGACTCCACCATGGAAGCTTGCACAGTATTACCAAACAGAGCCAGCTGGGTGCCGCTGGCCCTGTTAAAGCCTGCAACACAAATTTGCTCATTAAATCCTCAGGACAACTCCCTGCAGCAGCAAAATACCAGTATTACCCCCCTGCAAAGTCTCAATAAGAACCTAAGCAAATGAGGCTTGGTTTCTCGAGTGGTAAAAGGTAAAGGTGTGGCCCCACTTGCTGCTGGATAGGATTAAGAAGCTCTCATGGGATGGAGAGCAGACAGGACAGGTGGTGGTTAGGAGACCAGAGCTGTGCCAGGCGGACCAGTTCCCACCCAGGTAGTGCTGCCTCCTGGCTGTGTGACCTGGAGCCAGTTCCCTTCCCTCTCTGAGCCTCAGCATCGGTATTTTGAAAAGAGAATCTGGGGCAACATGCTTCAGGAGTATTAAATGGCGTATGCACGTAAACAACATGGCACACGCTCAGCACTCAGTAACAACAACTATCAGTGACAAGGCTAAAGACGAGATAGGTTTTAAGGGCTAACCCAGTGTCCGAAACTCACTGAATCCTCATAACTCAGGATTTTATGGCCTTGGCACTACCAATATTTTTGGACCGAGTAATTCTTTGTCGTGGGGGGCCGTCCTGGGTGTACTGTAGGATAGTTAGCAGCATCCTTGGCCTCTACCCACCAGATGCCAGCAGCACCCCCTAGTTGCATCAACCAAAAATGTTTCAGATATGGACAAATGTGTCTAGGGGATAAAACTGCGTCCAGTTGAGAACCACCAGTCAAATCCAGTCAGTGCTACTAACATGCCCTTGTTAGAGATGAGAAAACCGAAACACAGGGCAGTGACGCGACTTAGCCAGGTCGGCAGGTGGTGTCTCTGGGAAACGAGCTGGCTAGCAGCTTACCGTTATTTTCCTGCAGAGGCTGCACTGTCCCCAGCCCAATCCAGCCCGTCTGCCCCCCAAGCTTACCGCCAGCTGTAGGTCCCGGCTGCGCAGCACCGCTGCGTTCTTCTCCTCGCTGAGCTGTGCCAGGCGCATGGCAATCATGTAGTTCTCATCCTTGAGACGCAGCAGCTCCAGGCTGCCCGCCTCCCAGTCCTCCCGCAGCCGCTGGCAGCGCTCCTGAGCCTGCTGCTGCTCCTGCAGCCGCTGCTCCAGCCCTGCCCGCTCCTGCTCCAGCGCCCGGCCCCGAGCCTGCAGCTGCTGCTCCCGCTGCAGTTGGCTGGTGCGAGCTTCCCGCAGCCGCCGCACCTCCGTCATCAGGAACTGGGTCAGGCCCTCAGGCCCCTCCTCATCTGCCAGGACAGGGGAGAGAAAATTCAGGTCAAACCAAAAAAAAAATAAATAAATAAATAAAATACAGGAAGAGAGCCGACTGTACAGAAAAACTCAAACCATAAAAACATTAGAAGGAAACTAGAATAAATTTTGGGTAGAGAAGGCCTTCCTAATCAAGGTATAAATTCTAGGAGCTATAAAAGAAAAGATAGACAAATTTAGATAAAAAGCTTTACAACTGTGAACAATGAAAGATGAATGAATGAAGTTATGACAAGTGACAAAATGGGAGAAAACATTTAGAACATAAAACAAAGGATTCAGAACCCTAATATATAAAAAGCTCCTACAAATCAATAAGAAAAAGGCAAGCAACCTAATGGGAATCTGGCAAAGTTATCCATAGGCAAGTCCCATAATAAGAATGGCTAATAAACATAGGGAAATATGCTTATACTCACCAGCAATAATAGTAACAGTAACCACTAACATTTGTTGACTTCATTCTTTATGCTACATAAATATATAACTTAGGTAATCTCCATGACATTATAAAGTAAGTACTAGCATTATTTCCATTTTAAAGACAGAGAAACTGAGGTAAAGAAAGATCAAGTCACTTGTCCAAGGTTCACTGATAATAAACTGTGAATTGCATCTCTCAATGAAGTTTAAAACTTAAATAACATTGTTTTTTCACATATCAGACTAGCAAACAATGTTTAAAATACATATTACTCACACACTGTTGGTGGGAGGTATGTTGGCTTAAAGTTTAAAATGCACATGGAGAAATCCTGCTGCTCAGAACCTCTTCCTCAGACACACTCACATTTGCACAAAGATGCACATAAAAGGATGTCCCTAGCATCACTGTTTGTAATGTTACAAAACTGGAAACAACCTAGCTATCCAATAACAGGGGATGAGTTAAATTAATTATGGCACAACTTCACTCATGAACACTCTGTGGTCATTTAAAATAATGTTAGCATCCCCCAAATCAGATATTCTGGAAAAAAGAACAATCTCCTGTGTTTGTGAACATTGTATATATAAAGCAAAGAAAAAGGAGACTCACCAAACTGTTACCAGCAGAGTTGAGGGAAATAACTGACGATCTTTTCACTCTACAGCTGCCTGTACCATTTTGATTTTTAGAAGAAACGATAAGCCCACGTACACCTGAACCGTACATGGCTGAAAACCATTTTAGACAGGAAAAGCCATGTTAAGTTTGTGGGCTCAGACACCAGACTAACTGGGTTAGAACCCCAGTCCCACATTCAGCCTGCTGTAGGGCCTTGAGCAAATCCCTTCAGCTCTCTTGGTGCCTCAGTTTCCCTAATGGGAATCTGGCTTACAGGGATGGGGTAAGGACCTTGTGCTCTGGCATCCTGAGACACTGGTGACCACTCACCGAGGATCATGGAGCAGCGCTGGGCGGGCTCCTGGCCTGTGAGCAGCGTGAAATGCTCGGGGTAGTAGAATTCCAGGGCTTCCAGGAAGGCCTCATAGCCCCTCTTGCCACGGCAGCGCAGGATGTCCATCAGGCGCCCTGGGGGGTGGCGGGGTTGGGGGGTTATCCAGGGGTTGAGGTGAGGGCTTCCCCCGGGGCCTGGCCACTTCTTCCTGCCATGCCCTAGAACCCAGGATCCCTGGATTTTTGAGCCAGTGACACATACAGGGGTCTGTCCCAACACATCAGGAATAGGACCCCGTCTGCCAAAGCCTAGAAAGCCAGCCCCCTCCCCTCCGTGGCATCTGTGCTCCAATGGCTCCCCAAACCCCCACCAAACACATGCACACGTGTACACACACACACACAAACACACACACAGACACAGGGCCAGCAAATGCAGCCCGCCTTTCCCATGCACACAGCAGGGCCCTCCATCCACCAAAGCAAAGCAAAAGATTTCTCCCGGTGGCCAATGCCTGGAATTCCACAACTCGACCCTCATTCCTTTGCCAGATCTGGTTGAGACACACCCTGTGGGAAAAGGGACCCTCGTAAAGCTGACATGGGTCTTGAGCCCTGAAGGAAAACTGACTCTCCAAGGAGTGAGTCAGGCAGGAGCAGATCGAACCTAAGGGATCAAAGGGCACAGGAGATGTGCCAAGTCTATCAGTTCTGACCAGGAGGCCCCAGGTCTAGTCAGCCCAGGCAAGGACAGACAACCCACTGAACCAACTTGGGCCCAGAAAGTGGGAGGAAACCCCAAGACAGACAAAACCGCTGGCCCTGTTGTGAGCACCGCGGGCACCAGCTGGGCCACCAGGCGGTTCAGCAGCAGGGGAGATGGTGGGCACACCCAACGGGTCCACTCTGTGGATGTGGAGACTAAGCCCGGGGCACCGGACCCCTGGCCTCACGCCCCAGGGCTCTGGCCCTGCGTGGCCAAGTCCCGGGGGAGGCCTCGCACACTACCCGCTCGGCCCGGCCGGGGTGCCGCCCACCCCCACTCCCCCGCGGCTCACCGGTGCGGTTGACGCGGCACGGGAAGCGGTAGGTGCTCAGCACCTCCTCCTCGTCCTGCTCGTCGATGACCCGGCACTGGCGCAGATACGGCGTGAGCTTGGCCGGGTTCAGGGCGCGCGTCAGCCGATGCCGGAGGCCCTCGATCCTCTCCCACAGCGCGTCCTCCTCCGCCTCGGACCCCGAGCCGGCCCCGGTCTCCTCCTCGGCCTCCCCGGCCTCGGCCCCGCCCGGCATGGCCGCGTCCTCGGGGTCTGCGGGCGAGAGGCGCACGGGGGTCGGCAGGGGCGCCCCGGGAACAAGGCGCGTCTGGCGGTCCCACCTCGGGGCGTTGCCCGCAGGACCGGCCGCCTATCGCCGCGGGAGACCCTCCCCCGCGCCCCGTCGGCCGGACGGGCTCGCGGTCCCCGCGCCCCCGGGACTCACCCCACACGCCGCAGCCGCCTCGGGCTCCCGGGTCCGCGCTCGGGCGGCGGCTTCGCCGGCGCAGGGGGGCGGTGTCCGCGGTGCCCCCGGCTCCGCCCCCGTCCCCGAGGCCGCCGGGGCTGCCCGGGCCTCCCCACATCGCCACCCTGGCCCGGGCCGAGCGTCCTGCCGCCCCGCCGCCCCGCCGCCCCGCACGTCCGCCCGCACGCCGCCCTCCGGCCGTCCGGCCGCGCGCCTCCCCCCGCTTCCTGTTTCCCGCCGGCTCTCCCGGCCCTGGCTCCCGCGGGGTCCGGGCGGCCCGCCCACACCTGCCCGGCCTCCGGGCGGGGCGGCACGGGACACGCCCGCTCACATCCTCCCGTACGCCGGGGCACACCTTCCCAGGGGCTCGCGGGGTCGGCTCCCGCTGCCGCCAACTCCCGCCCGTGGGGGCTGCCGCTCACACCTGGCACAGACCGCGCGCACGCAGCTCGCACGCCACCGCACAAGCTCACCCCGCAGCAGCCACGGGCCTCGGCCCCACGAGACGCCCGCATCTCACACGCAGCCTTCGCACATGGCCCACCTGACGGCACACACGTCACACCACACATTGTGCACACCAAACGGGCACACGTCACACCAGCACACAGCATCCCACCACCCTGGGCCACACATCAGGCCAACTCATAATGCCACCATACAGCGCCACATGTCACTCGGCACACATGTCCCAATACACGGTGTCATACCACAGCACACATGTCACATCAACATGCAGTATGACATCACAGGACTCAAACATCACACCCAGAGCACAACGGCCCCCACACCAGCTACACATCACATCCCGGGCCTATGCTACACACAGGGTCATAGTCCTATCTGCTCCACCTCCTGGCAAATGAGTCCCCTGTGCCTCTCCCCCATGTATCCCCCACCCCCAACCCCCCGAGTTCCTCTCATGTCCAAAGCCCTCCAGTAGCCCTGATCAGCTGAGGCCACTGGCGTCCTCTGTATGGGGACACTGATTCCTGATCCCAGATGGGCTTCTAACCCACAGTGTCCTAAGCCACTTCTTGCTCTCTCCAGACCTCAGTCTCTCCAAATCCACTGCCAGCTCTGGCACCCTCCCTCAAGCCTGACATCAGCCCTTGGGTGGGCAGTCAAGGGCAGAGGTCATGGCCTCCTTCCCAGAGATGGGAGTCTGAGCTCCAGGGTGCCACTGCCAGCTCCCCTTCTACATAAAGTCCCATGGAGAACATGGGGATCAGGGACCCCACATTTCCCAAAGGTTGTTGCTCAGAATGCTTGTCCCAGAGATACTGGAGGCTGAGGCTTCTGTGGTCAAGGTCAAGAAAGTCTGAGATGCATCCCTGCCCTACCCCTCTCCTGGGAGACTGGTGGCAGCTCTCCGTGACGAGGACTGGGTATGCACCCGTATTTGCTGGTGCCTGTGGTACCTTCTCTCTATGCTTAGAAACTGCCAATGGAGTTTGCTGGGGGCAGGGGGCAGAGAGGGCATAGCTGGTACGGGAAGGAGGCGTGCTGCTCCCAAACCCCTTCTTTACCTTCTGCACTGAATGCCATGTGCACATGCTTTACTCATCCAAAGATTCAGTTTTTAAAAAAAGGCCCTGCAGGGAAGAAACTGGCTTAACTTTATATAACTTGCTGTGGATTCCCAAACTTCATTGACCATATAAGTTTTGTTTGTTTGTTTGTTTCTGTTTTGGGTGTTACCTGTTTATATCCGGGGGAAATGCTTTTTGTAATACTGAATTCTAGTGCAAATTCCTCATTTTACATAGGAGGAAGCAGAAGCCCTGAGAGGGAAGGAACTTGCCCAAATTCACAGGGTGAGGCAGTGGGAGAGCCTGACCCTGCCCTCTCTTTCTCCTCTTCCAAGCTCGGTGCCCGGAGCCAGCAGGCCGGCCTCAGGGCACACCTTCTCTCTCCAAACCCCGGTGCCCTCAGCCTCTTGCTCCCCCCCCCCAAACACACACACAGCGGCAACTCCCACCAGCAGCCCTGCTCTTCGTGAATGTTTTAACTTGGCCGAGAATGGAGTGGAAGCTTTGGAAAATGTGTGTCTGGTTAATTATTTCCTCATCAAAAAGCCTAAGCGGGGCCCAGAGATAAGACATGGAAATGGAGAGGCCTTCAGATAAGTGGACTGGGAAGCAAGTGGGCACCAGGGCTGAGCAGAGCCATGGTGGGGTGCCCCTGGGTGCCCGACCCTCCTGAAGAAGCCACGGAGTTCCCATGGGCACCCCACCCCACGCACATTTGCACGCATAGTCACGCACACTTACCCTCACACACTCCCACTGTAGGCAGCGATCCAGGTGTAAGGAGGCGAAATATACTTGCTTCTCCACAAACAGTGCTTCCTGGGCACGGCCTCCTCATCCGTCCCCCCTCCCTGAGCTGTCCCTCGGCACTGAGGGTGGAAGCTCGGAATTAAGCATCGCCTTCATTGTTGCATTCTTGTGGATTCCGCTACATCCGTCTCTCTATAGCCACACCAGGAAGGCAGGGACAGCTGCGGGGCGATACAGGGGGCCCAGCCCTCCTATTGGGGAACCTGGTACACTATCCCTCTCTGAGCCTCAGTTTCCCTGTCTGCAAAAGGCAAATGGTCCCAACCTTGTGGTCACCAAGAGAGGAAGACGGTCTGGGAGCAGAGAAAGTGTCCCAGGGATCTAGTTCAGCCTTAGCTCTGGTTCCCTTGGACAAATTCCTTCCCGTCTCAATTTTGGTATCTGTAAAATGGGGCTAATACCCCTTGTCCAGGGAACTTGGAAGCGTCAAGCAAGAAGGCTGTGGGGTGGCTGGCACAGAGTTGGGGTGCAGTCCATGGCTGCTGGAATTCCCCCCATTTTATGGATAAGGAATAATGAGACCCAGGGAGGCTGAAAGGCTTGCCCCAGCGAGTGGGTGGCAGAGGCACCAGTTCAGTGACTGGAGAGTTCGGTGGATCCCCCTTGCCTGGCTCCCAACTCCCCATCCCCCAAACCCCCCCCCCCAGCAGCAGTTCCCTCACCTATGAGCGGGGCCCTAGAACAGCAGCCCTCTCGGCTTCACAGGGGCTATGAAAACCAGATTGCACTTCATATTCCAAACAGGTCCACGAACCGCCACCTCTGAGCCACTCACCTCCTCCCCATGGGGATCTCCTTAAAAACAGCACAGGTCTCTCCCCTGCTTCCCAGTGGCTTCCCACCAAACTTGGAATAAAATACAAACTCTGCCCCAGGCCAGGTTCACCAGGGCACCCCTCCTCCCACTGCCCTCCCCACTCAACAGCCTCATTTGAATTCCGGAATCTGCCGGCTGGCTTTTTCCACCTCAGGGCCCTTTTCGGCTGTTCCCGGTGCCTGGAATGCTTGTCCGCCAGCTCCTGGCATGGAGGGCTCCTTCCGGCATTCAGGTCTCAGATCAGATGCCACCTCCCTTGGGACAGGAGCCTCCAGGTGGGGGAAGTGCCCCTTGCATGCCTCCCAAGCCTCTCAGCTCTTTTCTTCTCGTTTGTTGCCTGCTTCCACCCCAAGAGTGAAAATCACGAATGTGGGGACCCATGCTCAGTCAGCAGGAGTGTGTCAGAATGTTCCAGGGGCAGTGAGGAAGAGGAGGGAGGAAGGAAAGAGTAGGAGGAAACAAGGTCACAGAGGTGTTGGGGGAGAAAAGGAGGCAGAGCACGCGGGTCTTGAAAGCCATTATTAGGACTGCAGCTTTCACTTTTATCAGTAGCAAAACTGTTAATATTGTCTTCCCCAAAGAGCCACAAACCCCTCAGGAGCAGGGATCCGCTTTCTATTCGTTCCTTCAAGGATGCCGAGTCACAAGGCCTTCTCTCATCCTTTTTGACAGCTCCTGCTTGCATCCCAGCAACTGGGGTCTTAATTTCCCTTTCCCACTAGACTGCAGAGGTAGGTATGCAGGGGTGAGCCTGGGCTCCCCACCCCAGCTCCCAGACTGGTCTCACCTTGTTGGGCTGTCTCTCCACCAAGTGCAGGGACTGGGTCCTATTGATTGCTGCCTGCCGGGGCCCTGCACAAGATTGGCACACAGTAGGTGCTCAACAGGTGATTGGTGAGTGGCCCCGGGATTGGGGACAATTCCTTTGGATGGGCTGCACCACGCCAGAGCCAGACTGCCCAGGGCTCACATCCCAACATGACACCTGCTTGTGAGCCCCGACAAGTTACTAGATCTTTCTGCACCCCACCCCCATCCCTGGAGGGCTCTAGCGCAGCCTGAGCACCAGGAGATGCTCAACACATATGTTAAGTTACACTGATGTGCCAAAATCCCATCCTCTCCCTGCTGCCGGGGCCCACAGCAGGACCCCATTCCATGGTGGGGGGTGGGGGTGGGGGACACTGCTAAGGCCAATCACAGGAGTCAGGGCTGGAAGGGTCTTTAAGACCACCATTTTACCTTAATTGGGAAAACTGAGGCCGGGGGTTGTAGCAGTCCCCTGGGTTCTCCACCACTCAGGGAAGTAAAAGAGGAAAAGATCAGAAGGAGAAGCCCTCCTAGGAAAGTTTGGGTCCAGGATAGGGGCCCCTGGGATGAGGGGCAGCCTTTCCTCCATGGTCACCAGCGCCAGTAGCAGGGAACAGAAATCCTGACTTATCCTCACCCCAACTCAGACCAATTGCAGAAATCTGTGCCCCTCTGGCCTTGGACTAGACTTGGGGCTGGGAGGGTGGGGCTGGGGAGGACTGGGAGAAAGCAAGGCAAGGAAAAGCAGCCAGAACTCAAGGTTGGGCTTTTCCAGCCATGCTGCAGGGCCCCTCTGTGCCTCGGTTTCCCCTTCTGCACCAGGAGGCCGTGGGAAGGAGACGTCTGCCCAACAGGTTACAGACCCCCAGTGGGGACGCAGGGCACAGCCAAGAGCTGCCACAGGAGCACAAGCCACAAGCCGGGGTTCTCTTGGGAGAGCTTCCTGGAGGAGATGGTCCCCTAGAGAATGCTGCCTGGGGGCCAGAATTCCTGAGAAGGCCCACAGAATCATCCAGGCTGAGTCAGCGGGAAAGGGCAGGCCAGGAGGACCCGCCAGCTCTGAATCACCGCCCGCTGGGCCGGCTGGTGCACCTTCCTCCGCCCACCCCCCTTGCTGCCCCCACAGCGGGGTCACTGGGTCCAGTGTTCCATCCCTGCTCACGGCTTTTCTGAGGCCATGACCCAGGCGGGTCTCTCAGCCTGGCTTCCGAGCTGAACAGTGGGAACAAGAGTGACTGTGGCTCAATGACAACAATAGCAAGCATTTTTGAGCATGTATCATGTATCAGGCATATTATATACAAGTACTTTCCAGGATTAGCTCCTTAAATCTTCACAACAAACCTGCTGGGTGAGTCCTCCTATTATCCCCGTTTTTTCACAGGAGGAAACTGAGGTTCCACAGCTAGTACGTGTGGAGCTACATGGGCGTTACGTGGAGCTAAACGGGCGTTAGTGTTAGTGTTGCATTGAGTCTGGGGGAGATGATCTGCCCTGTCTTGCCCCCTCACCCGGCCGCCCAGCTCGTGCCCCTCTCTCTCCTGCCAGTCTCTCAGCCCAGCCCCGCATGGGGGCCTGGGGGGCCAAATATATCAGCCCAGACCCTGCCTGGAGGGAATGTGCCACGCCCAGCCACCTTAAGGCTCTGCTAAAGCCAGACAGGGAAGGGCCACCCAGACACAAGGAACAGCCAATGCAAAGGCACAGAGGTGGGAGACCTCACCCCACGTTCCCAAAGGGACCCTGAGTCCCGCACTTGCTTTGACTTGTCCTATTCCGAGCCATCGGGCCTCTTCACCATGGTCCCATGACTCAGCCTCCCCCTCCAGGAGGGGAGATGAGGTGAGTGGGCCGTCCCTGCCCAGAAGGCGCGTGAATAATCAGCCCACTGAGGTTCACAGAGGGAGCAGGACCCTGTATCAGGTGCTGAACTCATCAGATCTCACGCAAACCGCAACCCCCACCCCACCCCCACCCCCCACCAGGGCGCGACCGCCGCCAAGCTGCCCCATCCCGATCAGGGTGCCCAGTTGGCTTCATCATGCACTGGGGAAAACGAGCAGCTGGGCTGTGGACCAAGAAATCCTGACTCTGCCCCTCCCTTGTTACTGGACTTTGGGGGGCACACACCTCCTTTCTTGGCCTCATGTTCCTATCTGTGCAGTGGGGGTGGCCTGAGCGAAGAGAGCTGGCAGCAAGGCATGGGGTCAGGAGCCCAGGTTCTAGAGCCAGATGGACTGCATTCGAATCCCTTCTCTGGGCCTTAGCCTCCTCATCTGTAAAACTGGTCCGGGTAATGGCACCTACTGCTTAGGGCTGTTCCAAGGATGAAATGAGTCGATGCCTGGAAAGGACTTCCCTCTGCCCTGTACATAGGTGTTCAGCAAATAGCTGTTTTCCATGCGTGCTCACCTGCTGGGAAGAGCGCAGGGTGGGGCAGCAGCGGATTCTCCCTCCGCCACACTGCCCCCTCCTCCATGCTCCTCCCGGCACACCTGGACCCTGCAGAAGCTCCCAAGTCCCCGACTCTGGGATGCTTTTCCCTCCCCTTTGCCCATGGCCAGCTCCTCCACACCCTTGGGTTCTCTGCTCGCACATCCCCCTTCCCAGGGATCTTCATGGTTACCATGAGGACTTCCAGTTATCTTTCCTCTCAACCCCTTATTATTTTCCCTTCAAAGTTCTCATAGTAATCTGTGAACTGGCATTTTGGCTCTCCATCCCCCCTAGTGTGTAAGCCCCTGTGGGCAGAGAGGGTGCTCGCCTCATTTACTGCTGCATCCCTGGGCCTAACCCAGAGCCTAACACACAGCTGGCACTCACGAGATATGCACACTGAAGGCATGTGTAATAATAGATATCAGGTTCCCAGTGAGCCCCGCACACTGAGTGGGCTCCCAGAGCTCAGAGATCACAGGCCCCTCTGCATGCACAGGAGACAGCTCTGAGCGCTTTGCAGAGATTACTGCTTCAATCCTCACAACACGCCTGTGAGGTAGGCACTGTCCTACCCTCATTTTATGAGTGAGAAAACTGAGGCTCAGAGTGAAGTAGCTTGCCCAAGAGGACCCAGCTGGAAAGTGGGAAACCTGGGACTGGATCCCAGGCATTTTCTGGTTCTTGAGCCTGCCTGCTTTTAGACACTGCCCAATACTGCAGGCAGGAAGGTTTCCCAGAGGAGGTATGATGCAAACTGGGCCTGGAAGAGTGGAGCAGATTCCTGCACCACAGATAAGAGTGAGCATTTTGGGACAGACAGTGCTTCTGGGGCAGCTGGCAGGAGTGGAGTAGAGAGAGGGCCTGGAAGAACCACTGGGGAATGAGGTTGCAGGTGTTTTGCTTATCCATTGCTGCACACCAAACCACCCCAAAACACAGTAATATAAAGCAGTAACAGTCATTTGGTTCATGAATCTGCAGTTAGGTAGGACTTGTCCTGGCTCACGTGGCATTGCCTACAACTCTTTTGAGAAATGTGCATCTCTGTTGGATGCTGTTCCAGTTTGCTAATGCTGCCGTTAAGCAAAATACCAGAAATGGATTGGCTTTTATAAAGGGGTTTTATTTGGTTACAAAGTTACAGTCTTAAAGCCATTAAATGTCCAAGGCAAGGCATCAGCAGTAGGGTACCTTCACTGAAGGATGGCTGATGGCATCCAGAAGACCTCTGTTAGCTGAGTAGGCACGTGACGGGTGTCTGCTTGCTCCCAGCTTGCATTTTAAAATGGTATTCTCCAAAATGTCAGCATCAGCTTTTAATGGCCGTCTTCAAAATGTCTAAGATGCAGCAGTGAGCTCCTTCTACCTGAGCACTTATAGGGCTCCAGTGATTTAACTAAGACCCATGCTGAATGGGTGGGGCCACACCTCAATGGAAATAATCTAATCAAAAGTATTGCCCACATTTGGGTGGGTCACATCTCCATGGAAACAACCTAATCCAAAGATTCCAACCTAAATGACACTAACACATCTGTCCCCACAAGATTTTATTAAAGAACATGGGGGACATAATACATGCAAACAGGCACAGGTGCATGCCCAGGAAGGAGTGGGGCTGCTTAGTCATGGGGGAGACAGATGTTCAGCTTCAGTAGAGACTGCCAAACAGTCTTGCCAAGTGCTTGTACCATTTTATACTCCTGCCAGCACTGTGTGAGTTCCAGTTCCACGTCTTTACCAACACTTGATGTTGTCAGTAGTTTGAACTTTAGACATTCCATAGGAGGAGAAGAGAAAACTGGTTTTTGAATGAAATCTCGCCAAGACCCACTTTTCCTAAGATAGATCAAAGGAGAGGCAAAGTGAAATGAAATACTGCAGACAATAAGGAGACTACAGGGTCTTCTTGCTATTGTTTAATTTGGTTTTGCTTTATTTAGCTATTTACATATATATATATAGAGAGAGGAGTGGTTTTGTGTTGTTAAATTAAAAGTAATCAGAAGTAATCATCTAAAGCATAAGTGATCCCTTCTTGAAAAAACTATTTGGTTGACAGTGGCATGCAGTCAACCAAGAGACAACTCTAAATAAATGAACTCAGAAATGGAGATGTGGTGGAAAATGAATGAGAGTGAGCATCAAATCCATTTCAGTATAGAATTAAAACTAAGCACGTGGAGAAGTTATGGTGAAAAAAACAGAATTTAAATGTTATAAACCCTGACAAAGTAAAAATAATACCAACAATAATAACTGGGAAGGGGGAAAAGAGAAAAACAGCTGATTACTTCATCTTTTATTACCAAAAAAAAAGCCATTTCATATTGACTAAATTAAAGCAAGGAGTTTTTAAAAAATGAATCCAAACAATCTAGGTAAAAGATAACATTGTCAGACTGGATAGAAATAACAAAACCCAACTATATGTTCCTTACAAGAGACATAATTTAAATATAAGAACACAGAAAGGTTGAAAACGGAAGGAAAGAAAGATATACCACTCAGACAATAACCTAAAGAAAGCTATTTTCTTTGTAGTATTTTTTGCAACTGTCTTGTAAGTTCAAAATTATTTCAAAATAAAAAAGTTAGAGATGAAGAGAGAGAGAAGCGGGGGAGGGGAGGGGAGGGAAAGGAGGGGAAGGGAAAGGAAGGGAAGAAAGGAGGAAGGAAGAAAGGGAGGGAGGGAGAGAGGAGAAAGCTGTTATAATTGTCCCAATGTTAAGTATTGGGTAAATATTTTTTAGGTACAAAAATATTACCAGAAATAAAAGAGACATTTCATGATGATAAAGGGGATCAATAAGGCAGAAAGATAGAATCTCAAATCTGTATGTACCCAATAGCAGAGCTTCAAAATATAAGCAAAAATTAATAGAACTAACAGGAAGAATAAATGAATCTACAGTCACAATTGAAGATTTTAACACATCTCTTTCAACACATTTATGTGAGTTTAGCAAGGTAGCTAGATTCAAAAATGAACTGCATTTCTATCTACTTAGCCACAACAGTTAGAAAAAAGCATTTTAAAAATGAAGCTATTTACAAGAACATAGAAAACAACTTCCTAGGAATAAATCAAACAAAAGAGTGCAAAACCTCTACATGAAAAACTACAGCACATAATTATGTATTAGTCATCCGGGAAATATAAATCAATACCACAATGAGATACCACTTCATGCCACTAGGATGACTGTAATCAAAAAGACAGAAAATAACTAGTGTTGATGGGGATGTAGAGAAACCATAATGTAAAATGGTACAGCCACTTTGGAAAACAGTTTGGCTGTTCCTCAAAAAGTTGAATATACAGTTACCATATGACCTAGCAATTTCACTTCTAGGTATATACCCAAGAGAACTGAAAATGCATGGCCACTCAAAAGCATGGAATCTGAATGCACTAGCAGCATTATCCATAATAGGAAATTGTGCAAACAATCCAACTGCTCACTGCTCATCAGGTTATGAATGGATAAGTAGAATGTGGTATATGCACACAATGGAATGTTATTCAGCTATAAAAAGGAATGTACTCTGACATGCTACAACATGGATGTAACTTGAAAACCTTATGCTAACTGAAAGAAACCATACAAAAAGGCCACATGTTGTATGATTTTATTTTTAGAAAAAGGCCAGAATAGACACATCCATGGAGAAACTATATTAGTGGTTTCCAGGGGCCAGAGGGAGGGGCAAATGGGTAGTTACTGCTAATAGGTGTGAGTTTTCTTTTGGGGATGATGAACATGTTCTGAAATTAAATAGTGGTGATGGTTGGATAACTTTGTAAATATTTGAAAATCACAGAATTGTATACTTTAAGTGGGTGAATTTTATGGCCTGTGAATTATATCTCAATTTTTAAAAGGTAAAAAAATTTTAAAACATCACTGTGTGAAATTATAGATCTAAATAATTGGAGAGATATACCATGTTCATGGACTGGAGGCATCAATATAGCAAACTGTTCTTGTTTGCTAGTGCAACCAGAATGCAAAATACCAGAAATGGATCAGCTTTTATAAAGGGGGTCTATCTGGTACAAAGTTACAGTCTTAAGGCCATAAAATGTCCAAGGTAAGTCATCAACAATCAGGTACCTTCACTGGAGGATGGCCAAGGGCCTCTGGAAAACCTCTGTTAGCTGGGAAGTCATGTGGCTAGCATCTGCTCCAAAGTTCTGGTTTCAAAATGGCTTTCTCCCAGGACATTCCTCTCTAGGCTGTGGTTCCTCAAAAATGTCACTCTTAGTTGCTCTTGGGGTATTTTTCCTCTCTTAGCTTCTCCAGAAGCTTTCAACGGCCATCTTCAAACTGTCTCTCATCTGCAGCTCCTGTCTCAGCTTCTGTGCATCCTTCAAAGTGTCCCTCTTGGCTGTAGCAAACTTGTTCCTTCTGTCTGCGCTTATGTAGTGCTCTAGTAAACTAATCAAGGCCCAAGCTGAATGGGCGGGGCCATACCTTCAATGGAAACTATCCAATCAGAGTTATCACCCACAGTTGGATGGATCGCATCTCCATGGAAACACTCAAAGAATTACAATCTAATCAACACAATACATCTGCCCACACAGGATTACATCAAAGACAATGACATTCTGGGGGACTTAATACATTCAAACTGGCACACAAAATTATCAATTCTCCCAACTTACTCTACAGAGTCAATGCAATCCCAATCAAAATCTCAGCAGTTTTTCTCCTGAAGTTAATTAACTAATTCTAAAATGCATTTAGAAATACAAAGGAAAAACCATTTATGTAGTACAAAAACAAGGAACAAAACTAGAGGACCAGGTATCAAGAACTATTAATAGTACAATAATACAGACAGTGTGATATTGGTGCAAGAAAAAACAAACTAATGGAGCAGAATGCTGTCCAGAAACAGACTCACACGTTTGCTTTATGACAAAGGTGACATCACAGTGCAGTGAGTAAAGGATGCTTTTTTCAGTAAATAGTGCTGGGTCAATTGGAGAGAAGATAGAGAAAAATTGGGTCTTGATCCTGTATTAATTTCCTGTGCCTTCTGTGACAAGTTTTCACAAACTCAGTATTTTAAACAATAGAACTTTATTCTCTGAGTTCCGGAGCCCCAAAGTCCCAAAATCAGGATCACTGGGCAAAATTGAGGTGTCAGCAAGACCACGCTCCCTCCAGGGGCTCGAGAGGAGAATCTATTCCCCACCTCTTCCAGCTTCTGGGGACTTGCTGGCATTCCTTGGCCTGTGGAATCCAGGGCCATTCAAATCTGTCTTTGCCCCATTTTCACATGGACTTCTCGCAAGCACGTGCGTGCGTGTGTGTGTGTGTGCACACACGTGAAATCTCCCTCTGCCTTCCTCTTATAAAGATACCTGTGCCTGCATTTAGGGCCCACTTGGATAATCCATCCCAAGAGCCTTAACTTAATCACTCCTGCAAAAACTTCAGCATATAAGGTGACATTTACAGGTTCCAGAGTTTTGGAGATGGATATCTTTGGAGGAGCTCTTTTCCAGCCCACCACAACACCTACTTCACAACATAAACAAAAATAAACTCCAGACCTCAGTGTGAAAGATTAAAACTATAAAGCTTTAGAAGAAAGGATGACTTTGGAACAAGTAAACATTTTTTAAACCAAAAACAAAAGAGTAACCATACAAACAAAAAGATAAACTGAACTATAATAAGAACTAATTAAGAGCTTATGTTCAACAAGAACAACTTTAGGAGAGCAAAAGGTACCCACAGAGTGGGAGAAGATATTTGTGACACATACATACAGCAAAGAACTTCTTAGAATATATACAGAATGCCTACAGATCAATATGAAAAAGGGGTGGATAGCCCAATAGAAAAATGAGCAAAAGACCTGAACACACAAAAGAGCATATCCAAATAAACGGCAAATAAATACATGAAAAGGTGCTCAACTTCATTAGTCATCAGGGAATTACAAATCAAAACCACAATACAATAATATTATACACCCACCAGAATGGCTAAATTGAAAAAGGCAGAACACGCCAACTGCTGGCTAGGATGTGGCGCAATCAGAACAGGTGGAAGTGTAAATCATTACCACCACTTTAAAAAACTTTTTGGCAGTTTCTGCCAAAGCAAAACATATGTAAATACTTTGACCCAGCAATCCTCCTTTATACCCAAGAGAAATGTGTACACATGTTGACCAAATGATATATATTGCACTAGAATAGTCATAGCAAAACTATTTGTAATAGGCAAAACCTGGAAATTACCCATTGTCTGATAGATAAAATAAAGTGTGGTATGCTCATGCAGTGGAGTACTATACAGCAGTGAAAATGAATAATGTATGGCAGGAAACCACGTAGGTGAATCCCACAAACACAATGTTGAACCAGAGAAGCCACACAAAAAAGAGGACATACTATACATGATTCCTTTTACATAAAACATAAAAACAGACTAGTCTGAGAAGTCAGGGCAGCAGTTATTCAGGGTGAGCTGTTGGAAGGGGGCACCAAGGGGAGCTCATGGGGAACTAGTTATGTTCGGTGCTTTCTCTGGTGAGTTCATTTTGCATACACATAAGATTTTTATGCATAGATATTTCAATAAACAAGTGCATCCCCAAATGGATAATTATATATAATAGTATGGAATAACTGCCAAAATGTCATCTAGTGACAAAAGTAAAGTGCAGAAATGTGCATTGTATGCCACCATTGTTTAAAAAGAGCGGGGTGAATACATCCCCCACTCCCACCCCACGCACATCCGGGTGCAGTTTGGAGTCAGAGAGGAATTGAAGGCTGCAGGACCTTGGCCAATCACAGTGTCTCTGACCCCAGTCTCCGGCCGTGAGGAGAACAGTGTGTGTCGAGCGACTGGCGGACCACAGCGGATCTGTGAATGCCCGACGCACTTTCCGCAGGGCGAGGACGGAGCTGGAGCCTCCACCTGCACTGCTCCTAGATGGACACACGGTGGCGCCCGCTCCGCGCAGGTCCCGGCCTCTGCAGTCGATTACAGAAAGGAGCTTAGGGAGGGGGGTAGCTCCTTTCGCACGTGCTGGGCCTGGGGGTGGAAAGGTGGAGGCGAGAAAAGCACGGTCCCTGCCCTCGAGGCTGGACTGGCCGGTTGGGGAGGCCCGCAAAGGAGAGAGAAGGGGTAAATACTCTCCCTGTGGGATGGAGCACTGGCCTGGGATTTGGAAGCAGGTTCGGTGGGGTCCCCACCACCCCACCCCCATAAGATATGTCCAGCGGGAACCTGTGAATGTGACCTCATTTGGAAAAAGGTTCTTTGAAGATGCAATTAAAACAAGGATTTTGAGAAGAGATTATCCTGGATTATCCGGATGGGCCCTAAATCCTATTAGGAGTGTCCTTACAAGAAGAAAAGACATTATTGTTATATGTGTATGAATTTTGGTTTAGGGTGATGAAAATAGTCTGGAAATAGTAGTAGAAGTTATAGTATTGTTGATGTACTTAGCATCAAAGATTTGTCCCTTAAAATGGTTAAAATATTTTTCTTATGTGTATTTTACCATAATTAAAAACAATCTTTTTTTAAGAGAGAAGACAGGAACACAGAGGAGAAGGCCAGGTGAGATGGGGACAGAGGCTGGAGTGCTGCAGCCACGGCCAAGGAGCACCTGGGCCACCAGAGCTGGGGGAGGCCAAGAAGGCTCCTCGCCTCAAGCTTTCAAGGGAGCCAGTCCTGCTGACACCCTAATTTCAGACTTCTGGCCCCCAGAACTGCAAGAGAATCCATTTCAGTTGTTTAAGCCCCCTAGTTTGTGGTAATTTCTTACAGCAGTGCTAGGAAACTAATAAAGATTTTTTAGTTCTCTCCCTGCTGGTCAGCCTGCAGGATGGTGCCGAAGGCCCCCAACTTCTGACCCCACCATTTCCTCCCCAAACCCAAATTCCACCATGCCCGCTGCTCCCCAAACACACTGGCTCTTTCACACCCCCACAATTCTGTTCTGGATAGGCCCCTTTCTGGCCTGCCCTTCCCAGCTGGGTGCCCTTGAGAACTCCTATACACCCTCAAAGGCCCTCCTTAAACATCCTCGCCTCCTAAGTATATTAGTGGATTCTAAATTGGTGGCTCCCAGCACACCTGAACAACCCATCTCCCTTGGTTTACTGCGTCCACTTGCTCGTTTTATCATCACTCTCAGTTCAGCCATGTGTCCTCCCACTAGTCCTCACCCCCCAGCCTCTCCATCCCTGGCCTCGGTCCTTGTTCAGGCCTCCACTTCCCTCGCCAGGACCCTTATGCCACTTCCCCACTGATCTCCCCACTCCAGTCAGACCCCTCCAATCCATCACCACTCTGCAGCCTTGGTGCTCTGGCCTACCCTGTCACTCTCCTGCTCAAAAGCCTTCCATGGCTCCCTGCTGCCCTGAAGAGGATGTCCAGAGAATGATAGTATCTCCAACCTCCCCTCCTGGCCTTCTCCATCTCTCACTCCAGCCATTCCCAACACAGCCTTGTGCTGCATCTCTGGGCCTCTGCAGCACCCTTCGCCCAGAATGCCCTTTCCCTGTCTTACCAGGCCAGCTCCTCCCCGTGTCTCAGTCAGCTCCTCCCCCAGCACCCGCCACTCAGCAATCACAGCAGCTCACATGTCCAGCCCATCATGAGGCCGACCAAATGCCAGACGCGGTTGTAAGCACGTTACATGAGTCAACCCTTTGAATTTTCACAACAATCCAATCCCAGGAGGAGGGCACCATTACTATGTCCAGCTCACAGATGCAAAAACGGAAGCTCGCAAGAGAGAAGAAATGTTCCGAAGTGGCAGAGGGATCTGAACCCAGCCCGCAAGTCATTCCTCCTGACAGGAGGCCCGAGATGGTTGAACTGAACTGTTGAAACCTCCCCTCGCCCACACCCCAACCACCCAATTAATCGCTGTCTGCTCCCATGGGTTCTCAATTGTGTAAACATACCCTCACCACAATTACACAGTGGTCTCTCCACCAGACGGGTCCTGGAAAACCTCACTTTACTTCTCCAGGTAAACTCCTGGTAACTGGTGCAGCAAAGGGATTCAATAAAGTGGAGTGAACCAGTGGATTCCAGGGAAGTTGGGACCTGGGGACTTAGAACTTCCTGAAAGAAAAGTAGGAATTATGCAAATTCTCTGGGGCAGGCCCTCTGCCTTCCCTCTCCCGCTCTTATCCTCCCTCCCACCCGGCCCAGGTTTCTGGGTGAGTGTCTGGGCTCACCAGAAAGCGCCCCAGGCTCTCAAGTGGCCGGTTTCCTGATTACAGATGAAACCAGGGCTCAGAGCTGGTGAATCACCAGCAGCCGCCAGCCAGGGCGTGTTGCGGTATCGGGGAGGCCGGGACCGGGAGGGAGAACCCAGCCCCCCACCACGTATCCCTCCACTTCCCGCCAGCCCCCCAACCCTGCCGTTGCTGTCCTGCCCTGGCCTCCCCAGCAATGGAGCCTCGGTGATAGGTGGAGGGAAAGGGTCTAGCCCTGGGGCAGGTTGGAGCATCTCTGGGACTGCTCCCCACCCCCCAGGCCCCACAGAATCCACAGCCTGGAAGGTTCACAAATCCTCTCCCAGCCCTGGTCTCAGATGACTCAGTGATGACACCCAGGGAGGTGCTCCGTACCCATTTTAGAGAGAGGGAAACTGAGGCTCAGGGGGCAGGGACTACACAGGACCACCGTATGTGAAATGGGTAGGACACAGGGAGTTAAATCCAGTCTTCTGCCACCGGTAAGGTTTGAAGTGAACTGACCATTTCTTGATTCGAGGGTCACAACTTTGGAAAGCAAGAGTGAAAAGTGTGGATTCTCAGCTCCCGCCCCAAGAGGCCTGGAGGAATTTTATCAAGCTTCCCTGGGTGGGAGGGGGATGGGAGTTAGCAACACAGGGGTTAAGAGAACAGGTCCAGTTCAAATTCTGAATCGACTCCTTACAAGTCATAGGCCTGTGTGCCATAGGACAAGTTTCTTAACTTCTGTAGGCCTCAGTTTCCTCATCAGTAAAATGGGAGCCACCCATAGGATTTTTGGGAGGTGATCAACAGCACCCGGCACCCAGTGTGTGCCCAATAAACAAGGCTTTTTTTAAAAAAGCTATTTTGAAGGAATTGCTTCCCAGGGAAAAAGCATTTGGAGGGAATCCTTGTCATCAGAGAGGAATGTTCTCCACACCTGCCAGGTCGCAGGCTGAGACCTGGGGCCTTGTAATATCCCAGGGCCTGTCCCACCCCAGACCTGCCCCAGCAGAGTTTGGGGGAGGGAAGCTGATCTTTTTTTAACAAGCACCCCAGGGGGTTCCTTGGATCAGGCGAGTCTGGGACTCCCAGGGGTTGAGGATCAGGTCTTTATCTGAAGACTCTTCCACTAAAACACCTTCCACCCACCTGTCCACATGTCTTTGGGGCAGAACCAACTTTTTTTCCCAAATAATATCGATACTCGGTATTGAGCGCTCACTAGAGCCAGGTGCGGTGCTAAATAAACCCAGCAACAGCCCCGCATCAGCTACTTTTGTTAGCTCCATTTTGCAGAGGTCCCGGGAGGTTAATAATCCGCCCAAGGTCCTAGGGCTGGAACTCGGTGGAGCCAGGACCGGCCGATCAAGCCGCGCCTGCGCACTGAGGAAGCGCCCCGACGCGTCCCGGGAGCAGGGTCTCGCTGGAGCCGAAGCGGCTGAGGTCTCCTCCCGGCAGGGGCGCGTCTCCGCGGTGTTCGAAGCCAGGTAGCAGCCCCAGGCCCCAGACCCTGCCTCTCGCGGTGTCCGGACCCGCACGGCCACACAGAATCGCGGCTGTTCTTTAACAGACGGCTCCTCTCCGTCTTCGCGTCGGGAACCCAAGAGGGCGCTCCCGAGCCGCCACGGGAAAGCTTGGGCTGCAGGCCGGGGACGAGTGATCTCATCTCCCCCTCCCGCCCCCATCCCTCCGCTCCCACAAACCGCCCCTCGCTCCTTCCCCGGCGCCCTTCTCCAGCCGCATCTTTTCGCTAGCCAGTCACACCCTTTCCCAACTTCAGGCTCCCTCCACCAGGAAGCCCTCCCTGACCGTCTCCTCTGCGCCAGCCGGCCCCTCGGTGCCCCCACAGCCCTCTGGGGGACAGTTGCCTCGAGCACGTTGTGCCCTAAGGGTACTCTGAGCTGGGGTGGGGCGAGGAGGGGGAGGGGCAGGAGACAGGAGTCACCCCCATCCTTCTAAGTTGGTGGGGGATGGGGGGCACAGGGGCAGGTCTCCCTCGGCCGGTCTCTTCCAGCCGGACTGTGACCCTCAGGCCCTCGGTCAGTACTTGTTGGGCAATCTGAGGGCGTTTTGGCCGGGGCGGCCTGGAGGGGGAGGTGGGCAGGGCTGTTTGCTTCCCCAGAGCCACCTTTGGCCAGTCCCTCCCCTCCGTCTGCCTGGACCCCGAGTCTGGGGCTTCGAACGTGGAGAGGGTCTTTGAGTTATGAAGTGACATCTTGGCCCCAGGTCACCCTTGCTGGTCTCAGGCTTCCTAGCTGTCAGACCCATCCTCACATGCGTGGAGGCTGCAGGGAAAAAACAAGAGAAATGGTGCGGGAACGAGGCTTACCGAGTCGCTGGTCCAGCAACCACTAGTGCAGGGTCAAGCTAGAGCTGAAGGCTCATAGCCCCAGGAGAGCATCCGGCCCCCTCCTTCCCGGCTCCCTTAGCCCCTCCCCCAGCAGAGCAAGGGCCGGCCCTGGTAAGGGGAGGGGGTGGAGCGGGGTGGGGTGCCGGGGCCCTGGAGCCAGGGATGCTTCCTGCGGACATTTGACTCCCACATTCCTGATCATTCCCAAGGCTCCTCACTCCTCCTCCAGCCCCCTCTTGCCCTCTCCCCCCGTGGGGGGAGGTCTGGGTCTGAACTGGCTGCCCTGAGCCTGGAGGGTCATGTGGGGGCCTCTCCTGGGGAGGGCCTGGGGTCTCTGCTAGAGGGGCTGCCCAGAGAGGCCTGTCGGCACACCGCCCCAGGGATCCCTCTGATTCTTATAAACAGGAAGCCCCCCTCTCCTCCCCAGCCGCAGACAGGCCCCCGTGTGTGCAGACGCTGGGCTCAGGAGGCCTTGACCTCTCCACTCGTTTCCTGTTGGTGGGGCCAGAGGAGAGGGAGACAGAAAAGGCCTGGGATGGGGGAGAGGCCAGAAGGAGGGTGAGAGCAGAAGAGAAAAGAGCAAGAAGGCTGACGGGAGAGAGGCCCGAACAGGCTGAGCACATAGTAGGCCTTCAAGGAATAATTTGTGGCCTGGGGTTGGGTAAAGAGGAGAGGAGCCACTCTGGGGGAGCAACACAGTTGAGGGGGAAGAAGCTGGAGGTTCCCACTCCCCGCCCACAGAGGCCTGGCACACAGTAGGTGCTCAATAAATATTTGAGACCTGTGTTTGGGATAACTAGGGGAGAGTTGTTCTTGGGAAAGCAGCACTGTTGGGGGAAGGGGAGACTGGGGCCCCTGGCCTGGCTGTCCCTGTGGGTGAACAGCCCCCACACTCATTGTCCCTGTCTGGCCCTGCTGCCCCTGGGGCTGGCTGGGCCAGGCCACTGTCTCAAGGCCCTTTATTTTTAAAATCCCTGTGGTGTTCCTTCCCCAAACCGAGGGAGCGGTGCCAGCCACAGCTCAGCCCTGAGGCTCTCAGCTCAGGGCCCGGAGGCTCCAGGGGTGGGGCATCCGGCCACCCCGCAGCTGCCGCAGCAGGGAGGACTGCCAGGCCAGAAGGGGGCCCCTGGGTGCCCTGAGCCAGGCCCGAGGCCTTAGTCCCTGGTAGAGAGGCAGCAGCCCACTAGGCTGGCAACCGGGTTTTGTATATTGAATCCAGCGGCTTATTTTTCTGTAAAACAAATCCTTGTTTTACAAATCCCCACTATGTGTAGAGCATCTCGTGTGTGAAGGAGGCATGGTACTTGGCCTTGTGGGGTGACAAAGAGGAGGAAGACACACTTTCTCTTTTCCAGAGAGGTGGGGCCTTCAGAGAAAGGAGGCACTGCAATCATGGGATGGTTCTGGCTTCACCCCCCACCCCCCAAGCTGTGTGCCCTTGGGAAGGCGTTTGGCCTCTCTGAACCTCAGGCTTCTACCTAGCTACTGTGGAAAACTGGAGTCCCTGTAAGCCAGTAACTGTTCTCAGCCCAGAGGAAACAGCAACAAGCAAGACAGTCACCTGTCCCTGCTCTCAAAGAGAAGTTAATTGAGGTGGGTAGTCCAGGTAGGCCTCTGAGGAGGTGACGTCTGAGCTGAGAAGGAGGCAGCCCAGCACTCATCTACCAGCAGTGTTCTGGGCAGAAGGAACAGCACTGCAAAGGCCCTGGGGCAGGAGGTGCCTTGGTTGACCTGAGACAATGCCATGGAGGCCTTTGCAAAGTGCCAAGGGCTGTGCCCTGGGAGGGGTTCTTATTGCTTGTCACTCCATCCAGCCTGGAGAGGAGACTCATGCCCCGGCCAGAGCTGTCCCTGTATCCTTTCCCCTTTACTTACTCCACCTAGAGAATGCCAGGCTGTTGTGTGTGGGCCCTTGAACTTCAAAGCGTCGTCACGCCGGCCCAACCCGTTTTCTCCTGTGATCCTCCCCACCAGCTGTGAGGTAGAGCAGGCAGGGGTTATTACACCCATTTGCTGGATGAGGAACTGAGGCAGGATGGAGGATGCAGGGGTGGCGGCTTGCTGAGATCACCCGGGCCATTAAGGACAAGAGCTGAGCCACACACCCAAGGAGCCCGGTTCCAGACTGCTGCATCCACCCTGCGGTGGCTCCTTGAGCACCCAGACTGACCCCTCCCCCCGCCAAAACCCTTCCCTGCCATACCTCAGCGTCTGTCCCAGTGCCCACAAACCAACGAGCTCCTCTCCAGCACACAGACTCCACCAGGAGGTGCCAGCCACCCTCCAGGCTCCCGCCAGAGAAGAATGCGGCCTGACCCTCCCCGCAGGAACTCCGGCCAGCAGGCCTTGGCAGCGGAGAGGCCAGCTGAGTCAGCAAGAGGCTGAGTCAGAGACCTAGAGGGGGCTGCCCACTCCCTAGTCCTCACTCTCCATAAGACCCTCCCCCTGCTTGTGTGGGCGCCATCCAGCCCGGTTAACTCCTGCAGGCCTGACGGGCAAGGGGCCTAGAGAGAACCAACAGGACAGTCACCTGACAGAGAAGTGCTGTGCAGCTTCAGGGAGGTGACTTGGCCTCTCTGGGCCAGCTTCCTCATTCAAGAGCACCTCTGCTCACCCACAAGGATGTTGTCAGAATCTGTATCAATTAATAAAGGGTATTCTGTGCATAAAACCATGCAAACCACCACATCCCACCACTGCAAGCTGGAGGTGCGAATTTCCGCATTCCAGGGCAGTGGCTGGGCCCTGCTGCCAGGTGCTGAGTGAGTGCTCAGTGAGTTCTTGCTGTGCTGTGCCAGTTAAGTCCATGACTTAACAAAAGGTCAAGAAGGCTGAACATCTGCAATAATTATGACACACACCCCTGACCTGTGTTGTCAAGCGTCTTTCTCAACCATTTTCTTTGATCACATGCATTATTATTCCCATTTAACAGATGAGAAAACTGAGGCCAGGGAGGCAAAGGGAACCTGCCCAAGACCACAGCTAGACCAGTTGGAGCCAGGTCTTCTGGCTCAAGGGCAGACATTTGGGAAGGGGATGCAAGGGGAAGTGGGGAGCATCTTTGTGCAGCCCCAGGAGTGGAAGGAGGTGCAATGGGCAGAGGTAATAGGGAAGTGATTTCTGCCTCATTTCAGGAGGAAATTCTTGGCTGGCAGAGCTGTCCTCTTGGGAAATGAAGTGGTGAGCTCCCACCCACCAAAGGGTGCAAGCAGAGGAGACACCCACCAGTCAGGGATGCTTCTGATATCTGCCCCAGGAGGAGGTGTGTGCAGTGCAAGAGGTCCCTTCCAGTACCTAGAGAGATCCAGGGCCCCTTCTGAGTGTGGTCTCAGAGCCCTGCCCTTGAGGCAGCAGGACACGGCAGCGAATGCTGGGGGGAGGAGGGGATCACTGGATGAACCCAGGTCTTGGAGTCAGGAGCTCCAAGTTCAAATCCCAGCTCGTCAACCAGCAAGCTGTGTGTCCTTGGCAAGTTGCTTTCCCTCTCTGGGGCCTCCCCTTGTGCCTCCAGCACACAAAGGAGAAAATGCATAAGAAAACCCTTCATCCACCGAAGTGGGCAGGCTTTTGTCAGAAGAAAACAGGCGGAGCCATGTGTCCAGGAATGAGCCCGTGATCGTGGGGGTGAGGAAGGAGACTCCACCTGCACATGAAGCGCCAGGGGCTGGCCGCGGTCTGAGAAGGCCGAGCTGGAGATGGTCAGGGCAGAGCAGGGCTGGCCTCCAGCCCACGGGCCTATCTCCCGGGCCAGGCTGGACCGCAGAGAATAAGCCATTGTTCCTGCTCCCCGCACACTTTTCCTGTCCCCGACCACCCTTCCCTCCCCCCACTCTCCACACCCACCCCCCCTTCCCTGCACTGACAACAAACTGGAGGACTCCCCCCCACCGCCCGTCCACCCAGACCGTGAACCCCAGGAGAACCCAGCTCCATCGCCCCCAGGATGAGGGCTCCCCCAGGATGAGGGCTCAGTGTCCCTGACCCTTCTGCTGCCTTACCCCGCCACCCCCCAATCCCCCCCACGCGGCTGCAGGCGCCTCAGCCCCTCCCCCTCCCTCCATCTGTCCTCCTCAGGGGTGGGGCTGAGGAACTGACCCCACATCCTTCCTCAGTCTCCGTCCAACTTCTTGTCCTGTTCTCCAGGAGCAAGGGAGCCTGGTAGGGGGCAGGGGAGGCCCCCTCCCCCTCCCCCTCCCTCTCCCAGTCCCCATTTCCGTGTCTTCGCAGTGAACAAGGAACCAGAGCTAAATGGGTCTAGAAGGCTCAACCGGAGAATTCTTCCACTGGGCCCTTTTCCCAGAGCCTGGAATTCCAGAGGCGCTTCCTGCCCTGACAGCTGTCTCCGGGAGACATGTTCCCTCTGTGGGCCTCGCGGCCACTCCCTCCAAAGTACCCTTGGGATTAGCTCCTGTCTTCACCCTCCTGCCCCCCAAGACCTCCTCACACCCAGGCATTGCCTCGATATAGAGCCGGGCAGGAGACAGCCAGGGCTAATCTGCCACCACCCAGTCCCCCGCCAGCGCCAGGCCAGGCCCTCACTCCCAAATGTCTCTGTCATCACATCCACTGACTCCCCACAGCCACCCCCCACACACACACACACACACTTAGCAGGGCCAGTCTGGTCTCGTGCCTCTCACACCCTCTTCTTTGCACAGCCTCACACATCACAAATCTCATCCGGCCTCCTCCAGGCAGCCACCCAGGAAGCCCCGCTGAGTATGTGCTCTGTCTGAGCCTTAACTGTCGGTGAATCTGTCCATTTCAGGCTGCTGGGCTGGGAATTGAGCATACAGGAAAGCTCTCAACAGACACTCACCCCCATCGAAGGCAGCCACGGAGCGGTGGCAGCAGAGGACTCCTGGCTCTTCCACAGGCTCATGGGCAACCTGCAGGTCCTTCCATCTCTGGGCCTTGGTGTCCCCAGAAGCCCTCTGAGACCCTGAAGACTTCCTTCCCCATCCCAAGTTTTGTCTCTTGGAGCTCAGGGATAGGAGGAAGGAACCAGAAGGCTGAAGTTGCCTTCTAGGAGGGTCTCTATCCCCCTCAGAGCATGTCCTATCCTTGTGGTTAGCAAGGGAAAATAAAACATCTGGCAGGGCTGCCCACACCTCTGCTAATGAGGAAAACCTGATGAATGTTCCTGAGCCACCCCAGGGCCTGGGATCCCCTAGGAGCCATCACTGGTGAAGGTGGGGGAGCAGTGCCCATGCCACAGAGGGTCCTCCTACGGCTCCTCCCTCCAGAAGTATGACACTCAAGGCTTCCTTTCTGCCCCCACCCTCCCCAGTAGATCCTTCCCAGCTTATCTTCTACCTTCCTTCCCCAACCCCTTCCCCCCTCCCCCCTCCCCCACGGGCCAGATTACTTACCAGCCCAGCTGCACCAGCTCCCCAACCCTGGTGGAGGCTTGCCGTCCCTCCACCTCTACCTGTGGACAATCTTACCCAAGACAAGAGGCCCAGCTCACATACCACCTCCTCCAGGAAGCCTCCCTAGACCTCCTCAGTTAGTCATCTCCCTCCCTGGCCCCTTTTACCAATATTTTGGCCCTTCCTCCCCTTTGAAATCTTGGCCTATGTCTTCCCCACCAGACTCGAAGCCTCTAGGGGGCAAGGACTGCATCATAACTCACCCCTGCCTTCTCACAAGGTACCCAGCCCAGGGCCTGGCCCACAACAGGTCTTTATTTAATGTGTATTAAATAAAATTGCCTCCTGGGAAAAGGAAAAGAACAAGGGTGATAAAATAGCAGTTACTCTTCCTTGATAATTTGCTACAAAGTCAGGCAGTGATATAAACCCTTTCTGATCATTACAGATGATACAACTGAGGCCCAGGTGAGGGAATGACTTATACAAGGCCACTCTGCTAGTAAGAGGCCAAGCCAGCATTTGTACTTGGGTCTGTCTGACTTGGAAGTTCATGCTGGGTCATAGAAGTAAGAGTATGGGATCCAGCCCCCTTGGCCCCACTCCAGCCTGCCCTGGGTATGAGGGCATCCCTGAGGAACTAAGTCAATAGAACGAACCTCTTAGAGGATCCAATGCCACCCCCTTCTCCTACAGCATCCAGGTCTCTGAGCTCCTGCCTGAGTCCTGCCCACTGCAAGTGGCCCCAGTTGGAGGGTACCTACCCTCCTGGTGGTTGCAGTCGTGGGGGGGAACAAGGAGACACCCCCCACCACCCCCCATGACAGCCCTGACCATTCATTCCTCAAATGTGCTGTCTCACTGGAAACCTCATAGTATGGAGGATGGGTCAGGTCCAGGGAGAGGGGTTTCTCTGAAGAGAGGATGTGATGTCTCAGAGCAGCCTTCCAAGCTGCCCAAGGCTTCTTTTGCCCAAGGTGACCCACTGATGGAGGTGACGGAGGGGTAGGCATGTAAGCAGACACACCCAAAGTGAGATGCGTGCTGGTTGGCAGAGGCCAGGTGTGAGTCAGTGTAAGGGGAGTGCAGGCAGGAAAGGGGAAAGAGTGGGGCTGGTGGGTGCACGCGTGGGTGGACAGGTAGATGGAAGGATGGGTGGGTGAGTAGATGGGTATGGGTGTAGGCAGTGGATCGAGAGATGAAGGATGGATAAAATGGGTGGGTGGATGTATAAGTGGATAACTGGATGGGGGTGGAAGGATGCATGGATGGATACGTAAATGGATGGGTGGGTGATGAATGAATGGATGGGTGTAGGCAGTGTGTCAGCCGAGGGGTGAGTAAGTAGATGGGTAGAGGGGTGGATAGATGGATGGGTAGGAGTTTGAGCAGCGGAAGATGGATGGATTGTCAAGAGCAGAGGTAACTGGATGGACCAGTGGACACTTGAGAGACAGATGACTGGGAAGACCAATCGCTACGTCAATAATCAATGCATAAACTGACCAAAAATGCCGTTGGCTTTTGGGACGGAAGGTCTGAATGCTCCCTAGGGAGGGGCTGGTGTGGGGACTGATAGATGTGTCCAAGCCAACTTACCCAGCTCAAGGCTCACACTTCAGACTTCACTGGAACCTGGTGAGCAGCCACTGGCATCCTTGGGTGCCCAAGGAGGAAATTCTCCAGATCTGCCCTATCCCTCCACCCTGGCTCTGTGGAGAACTCACTGCACAGAAACTGCCTCCTTCCCTTAAGTCCCCTGCCTTGGCCCACCCAGTCTGCAGATGTGAGTTGAAGAAGCAGCTGGGGTCTGTGACTATGACCCAAGGGGCCTCCTTTCCCCAGGACAGGGCAGGAGATGGGGGCTCCTGAGTCCAACCAGCCTGTCCCACCAGCAGCCCCCAGGTCCCAGCTGGAAAGCATTTGTTCTGCATTCTGAACGATTACCGCTCTGCCAGAGTTAACCCCTGCACTCCTGGGCACATGGCCTCTTGGCAGGGGAAAGAAGAAAAAGGAAATTGCGAGAGGAGAAAACGCACAGGAAATGGGGGCTGCCCATCCTTGCACCCTTCCCAGGGATGCTGAGATCTCACCCTTTCTCCCATTTAAGGGTGAGTTGCAACCTTAAACCAGGAGAGAACCAGGAACAGGGATGTATCCTGCACAGGGAAGGCACTTCCATCTGGGGACAGGCTGGGCGTGAGCAGAGAGAGCTCCTTTCAGCTTTGGTTTACCCATCTGTAAAACAGGGCACAGAATTGCTGTTTTGCAGGGTTAGTGTGGATTCAGTGAGCTGGCAGAGACAAAGTACCCGATGCTTAGTAGGCAGGTTTTCAATCACTGCGTGTTCCCTTCTTCCCTGCGCCTCCCAGCCCAGAAGTAAAGTAGATGCAGTGAGCATGTGGTAGGATGTAACCACTTCGTTAGGACTGCTTTCCTGACCATCTCTTGGGCTTGCAACCCACCGACAAGTAGTTACTGTCCACGTGGTATTATACTCATATTATAGATGAGAGACTCAAGGCTCAGAGAGGCCAAGTGCTCTGCCCATGGTTACACAGCTGGGAAGAGACAGGGCCAAGATTTGGGCTCAGGGCCTTCGACGTCACACCAAACTGCTTCCTTTGCCAGCTTGCTCCGGGGACCTTCTGGTTAGTGTGGTGTATACTCAGTGTATAACCAGGTCACTTTTGAGATTGAAAGGAAGAGCTATTGATGATTACTCTGGGACTGCCCTAGGCAAACTGGGAAGGAGGTCCACCCTGCCACAGTAGGAGGCTTTGGGTACATCACTTTCCTTCTCTGCAAAATGGAGATGATGGCAGTATCCCTCCACCCCCACCCCAAGGCTCTCAAAAAGATTAGATGTAAAAATGCATGGAAGGGGCACAATAAATGCTGGTTATTCCCACTGCTATTAAAGATAATAACCACGATAGCAGCAGCCTCCATCTCCATCACGGTCCTTCCAGACCATTCTGGCTGCCTGACACCACCTCAGTGAGGCTGGACATCTAGTCTACAGTTAAGCCCCCAAGACCCAGCCTAGTTCCCTCCCAGCCCTTGCCTGTGCCCCCACGACACCCCCCTCTGTGGTCCCTGCTTCTCAGAGTTGCCCCCCTTGCCCCCGTGTTCTTCCAGGGCTCAAACATTCTGCAGACCATTCCCGGTTCTCCATGGGACAAAACACTGTCCTACCTGACCCCAGGGAAAGAGCCCCTGACCCACTGAAGTCTCGGTCCTACAACTGAGCCACCTGAACAAGTGCTGGAATTCTTTGTGCCTCAGTTTCCTCATCTTTCCAGCACGGAAAATAACTCTCTCCCTCGGTGGCCCACTTGAGGACTCGGGGAGCCAGTGGAGGGGCTCAGCACTCTGCAAATGTGAAAGACCTTGACACCACCACACGTGTGTCACTCCAGCTCCACATCTCCAACCACAGCCACTCGGACTCTTCCCTCCAGCCACAACTGCTTCCCCCGTGGTGCTACAGGTGGACACTCCCACTGCAATCTCCTCTGCCATCCTGTCCTGCAAAACATAACTTCCTCTAGGAGACCTTCCTGAGCTCTTCCCCCTCCCCTGCAGTCTGGGTTAGGGACCTTCTGTGCCTGCCCCCAGGAGCTCAGAGTGGATGAGGGGTGGTCAGAGGAGGGCCACAAACAAGAGGCAGGGCTCATAGGTCTAGCTTCCCTCCTCGAAGATGGCACAGGGTCCTGGGGAGGGCTGATCCCCTCCTTCCCTGCCAGGGGGTGGGAGAAGGAGCTCAGCCAAGGCTTCTGAACCTGTCTGAGGTTGGCACCTTATTCACCTGTTCAGCAAGCCACTTAGGTGTTGACAGAGAGGGGAAGGCCTAATAAGATGACATCTGCCATTATTATCGCACTTTACAGGTGGGAAAACTGAAGCCCAGAAGGGATAGGTAGTAGCTGAGGCAGGATGGGGAGCCGCTGTCCAGCTCCGAGGTCCCCTGCCCTGGCCACAACTGTGCACATGATCTGCTGGGCCTCAACCCCCAGTTTGGCTGCAGTCTGTGTCCTGACACCCGCGGACTCTGTGTCATATTGAAAGGAATGGGAAGTTGGGAGAAAGGGGTGTGGGCATCCCACACTTGTACAACTCATGGTAGAAACAGCTCTCTCTGTCATTCAAGGCCCAGGAGATCGGGCTTCCTAGTTCCCCAAATTCCAGCAGGCAGTAGCTGGAGGGCCCAGGAGCGAGAATTCTCAGGCCCGGCGCCCCAAGGCCGCCCGGGAAGCCGCTGGGGTTAGGAGCTGGAGGAGGACCGGAGTCGCCTCTCCCCCTTCCCGGTCCAGCCCGCACATTCCCTGGCTCGCCCTGCCCCGGGCGACGAGCACGGGCCGGACCCGGCCTGGCGCCCCCCACCGCGCGCCTTCCAGCTTTGGCCGCTGCTCGGGCGGGGTGGACGCGGCCCGGGAGGGGGGCCCAGCCCCGCCTGCGGGCGGGAGGAGGAAGACGGGAGGAGGCAGGGCGCCCACACCCCGCCCCCGCCCCCGGATCCAGCCCGCGGAGCCCGCGGCCAAGGAGGCGCAGACCGGCCCAGCCACTCTCCCGGGCGGCGCGCCTGGTCGCGCTGCCGCTGCCGACGAATCTGCCCTTCAACCCCCGCTCGCGGGGCTTTTGGAGAGAAGGTAACAGCGCGTTGGCCCGCGGGTCCTTGGGCCCTGGGTGGGCGAGGCCGCTGCCCGGCTGGGGGCACGCGGCGCCCCCAGGACCCTGCACCCTCCTGGGCTCTCGGGAGCTGGGGTGGGGGAAGGGGACTCTGCCTACAAAGGGCGCACCGGGTGCCAACAGGAAGGCCTGGAGCTCTGGCCGCGGGAGCGACGCGGGGAGGCTCAGAGTTTTAGGGGATTTTGTAATGTTCCCCGGGGGCGGGAGGAGGGAGCAGAGAATTGGAGGGGGCGAGCAGAGGGCCGTCTGCGCTCCTTCCTGCGCTGGGAAAGGAAGGACACGCGCGGGGGGCGATGTATGGGAATGTCGGGCTCCTCCGCGGAGGCCGGCGCCGAGAGCGGGAAGTGGGGAGGGGGGTGTGCTGGGGAGATGGGCCAGGCACCCTGCCCCCTCCCCAACTGCCGCATTCCTGGCCCGAGCAGCGATGAGGTCATCCCGTCCGGTTCTTCTCCGGCCAAAGCAGCCAGCTGTCCCCTTTCCCCGCGTAGGGACCCCCCTCATTCTGCCGTCTGTATCCCCAGAGGGTATGTTTTATGGCTTAAGCCTTCCCGGACTTCCGATCCCAGCTGCCGTCGAGATTGTTCTATCCTTGCTCAACTGTGCAACATCCGCGCGATGTGAAGCCCATTTTCTGGACCGGGAAACTGAGGCTGGGAGAGCCCGCGGCGGCACGAAACTGGGACTGCAACCAGGGCGGGGAAAGCCCCGGGCCGCGACCGCTGCGCTTCGGGAGCGGAAGGCTCATCGTCTCTAACTCACGGTGGCGGAGTAGGAAGTGTGCCCCCCCCCCTCTCCCGCCTGGGTCTTCCCCTACTGCCCGTAGTGCCCTCGGAGTCCGGAAAACCGGGTCCCCCGCAGTGTGACCGCGGACAGCTTGCCACCCCTTTCTGGCCTCAGTTTCCCCGTCTACCTTGAGGCGGCTGGACTTCAAGGGGCACGAAAGGTCAGTGCCTGGGGACTTAACCCTTAGCCCAGGGTCCGGAGCCGGCTTGGGGAAGCCCCGCCCCCAGCGGGAGGGGCGGCTGTTATCCAGCGGGCCTCCGGCGGGGTGGAGGCAGTCCGCACGCGAGCATGGCCTCCGGAAGGAGATGTGGAGACAACCGGTGACCCCCAGGTGAGCCCCCCGAGTGCGCCCCCGGAGCGCCTGAGCCTCCGCAGCGGCCCCTACTGGCCCAAATACTGCGTGGTCCCTGCCCGGTCGCCCAACCTCGTCCTCGCGGGCTCTACCACCTTTGAGTGAGCTCCTACCATGTGCCCAGGCCCCGACCGTCCTCCTGTGGGTTAAATATTAGGACTCTGTTTTTAGAACCCGGACACAGAGGCTGCGCGTGCTCGCCCTTGCACACGTCGCAGGTGCTGACTGCAGAGCTGAGCCTCTCTTGCCTCCCAGACCTGCCCTCCATGTCTGGGCATCCCACCCTCCCAGAACTCTTACCCCTTCCCCTCTAGTCTTCCCCCCTCCCCCAGAGCATTTGCTCTTGCTGATGGTAGAATCGTGGGCAGGGCGCCAGCCACCTGGCTTGTTTTGCTCTGTGACTTGGGACAAGTCACTCCCTTTTCTGTGCCTTGTTATTTCATCTGTAAAATGTAAGCATTAACCAAGTCTTGGGTGATATCCCTGAGCTGGGGGGGCGGGCATTGCACCTCAACATCTAGAGGTCTGCTTACTCCAGTACCACGTGAGGCTCACCTGATTGCCAGCAATACCTGTGGTCAACATTAAGTGCCAAATGACTGCCACCAAGATTCAGGGTCACAGGGATTCCGAGATGAGGACATCAGTGAGGGGGGTGGATTTGAACCCAGGGTGCTGTGCTCCCAGATCTGAGGGTTTCACTGCAGTAATTTCCACCTTTACATTTCCCCTGGGAAAGGGACCCACCTGGGTTGTTGTTCCCATTTTACACGTGGGAAGGCAGTGCCCTACCCTCAGCCTGAAAATGCCACAGGGTCTCTACTGCAGCATCAAGATGGGGGGGGGAGCAGTCACTCCTATTGGAGGTGCTCAGAGGCATTGGAGAAGTGGGATCATCCTAAGATTGGAGAAGAAGCTGTTCTGCCTCGTCAAAGCGGCCATGGGGTTGGATGAGGCTAGAGCCCCCTTTGCCGGGAGAGGAGGGGCTGTCTCAAAGTCAGGGTGTTGGGGGTGGGGGAGAGGCAGCAACTGTGGCCACGTGACAGACACCATAACCCCACCATATGGCATTTCACAGAGTGACCCCCAATTCCCTTCCCCCAGAGGTTGTTCCTTGATCTCTGGTAAGCAGGGAGGGAAAACTGGCCCTGCCATATGACCGCGGACCCTTCCCTCCAGACCTCGGCTGTCCTGTGAAATGGGCTAACCCTCCAGCTTGGGCGGGCTGTGGGAGGAACGGATGACATCACGTAGTGGCTGGCAGGCTGCAGAGCGCTTCATGACTTCAACACATTCCACGAGGACCTCTCGGTGCTGGGGGTGCCAGGGGAAGGAATGATTCAGACCCCCCCACTGGGGGGAGGAGTTAGGGTAGGGGGAGGATCAGATGGTGGGAAGGGAAGAGAACGTAGTCAGAAAACAAAGCGAGCTTTGTCCTATTGCAGTCTTTGTTTTTATCTTGTTATTTAACCTATTTTGAAATTCAAATAACATTAGAAGGGCAGTATTGAGATTTTTATGCTTGGAGGTGGCAGCGGAGGTTTTTTTTAAAAAAAATGGTGAACTCTCAGTCAAGGTGTTCTTGTTAAGGGTTGTTATCAGCTTTTATCAGCTGAGGTTCCAGGACCTGGTTTTGCCCAAGGTCACTCTGAGTACTGGTGACCACTGGCCGGTCCTCACCATTCTCTGGAGGTGGCAGGAGGTGATCCTTTGGCATGAAGGTTATCACAAAGATCTCCTGATAAAAACTGGTGTGGATTTAGCACTTGCTGTGTGCAGAGGCCCAGCTGGGTGCTGGGAGGGAGAAAGGCAGGAAAATCTAGGCAGCTGCTCCACCCTGGAGTATGTTGTCGATCTGGGGAGACAAGACCAGGCTCCGAAAGCCAGTCGAGGGATACGTGAGTCAGAGGCTCTGAATTCCAGTCTGGACTAGCCCTCTCGACATGACCTTGAGCAAACTTAGTCCCTCTCGGGCCACAGGAGAACCAGAGGATGGACACAGGTGCCCCTCCAGCCTGGACTTTCTATTTTGGGGATCAGACCAGGAAGATTACAGGAGTTTAGAGAAGAGTGGGGCTGGGCAGATGAGGGTAGGGGTCAGGAGGAGAGCCAGGGCACAAGGAATAGCTTTTAGCACCACCTGAGCTTTTTCTAAAACTTGTTGACAAGAAGTCTCCTATCTCAATTTGTCAAATTATGATAAAGTCCTTTCCTGCAGACCTTCTCAGTGCCTTGAATATGCTCAGGCTTGCAGGAGGGAGCTGGAAAAAGCCATTTTTGATCTTTTTCCAGGAAGTGTCTTGCAGACGGGGAGTTCTAAGGAAACTCTGTGCAGGATATTTACACAGCAGTTCATGATACCTTCGCCCAGGCACCTCCCCTCCTCCAGTCCTCTTAGGGTAGAAGAGATTTTAACTCAGAGAAGGAAAGTGACTTGCTCCACACGCCAGCAGGAGGCAGTGCCCTTGGGGCTCAAAGGCGCTGCCGTTTGGGGCCCTGCTGCATATTTTCCTACTGTGTGGCCTCGGGCAAGTGACTTCACTCCTCTGTGTCTCAGCTTCTCTCTGATAATAGAGCCTCCCCAGGGCTGTTGTGTGTTAAATGAGATGATGCAAGGAAAGCAATGGCACTTCATAACTGGACTGTGTGTGATTATCCTTTATACTTTGTACTGAAGTTTTGATGCACATCTCAAATATACAGCTCGGCGAATGTTTCATGCTGTCTCCCAGTCAGTAGCCACTCAAGAGCAACCACGATTCTGATTTCTATTGCCATCGATTGTTTTGCCTGTTCCTGAACTTCCTATCAATGGAATCACACGACGTGTCCTTTGTGTCCGGCTTCCGCTCGGCATCTTGTCTGTTGGACTCCGTCTGTGTTGTTGGGTGTAATCACTGTTTTCTGTGGCTGTTATTATTTGAGCCCAAGATTCCCCCCTCTGCCAG
>PVKY010000659.1:0-42807 GCA_004027775.1 Bradypus variegatus
GATGCAGGGTCTACATTCCTCCCTGGGAGTCATATTCCACGTTGCCAGGGAGCTTCACTCCCCTGTGTGTCTGATCCCACGTAGGGGGGAGGGCAGTGATTTCACCTTTCAAGTTGGCTTAGGTAGAGAGAGAGGGCCTCATCTGAGCAACAAAGAGGCATTCGGGAGGAGGCTCTTAGGCACAATTATAGGGAGGCCTAGCCTCTCCTTTGCAGCAACAGTCTTCCCAAGGGCAAATCCTGTGACAGAGGGCTCAACCCATCAAACCACCAGTCCCCCACGTCTGTGGTCACGCCAGCACCCATCGAGGCCTCCTCATTCTTATCATCATCATCGTAATTACCATCATCCTCAGTTTAAGTTCTCTGCCACAATTCTCAATCTTGTCTTTTATCTCCTTAAACGTGGTGAGATGGTTATTTTAAGTTTTGATTCTGGTAACTCTACCACAATTTCTTCCCCCAACATGGTAAGTGTTCAGTACACACTTGTTGAATATCATTAGCAAGGAAGATCTCACACCACATGGGCAACTCACTTAGTGGATAGCTCAGTTGAACAGTTGGGACATTTTCTCTATCTTTAGACGGAGGTTTCCAAATTATCCAGGGCATACAGACTTCTAATCCTATTTGTGAGAGTATCTAAGTAAAGTGGAAATTCTCTGTCCTTGTCTGGCCACTTCTGCCCTGGGAGGGGTTGGTTATCCAGGCCAGGGGAGGTGGGGCACTTGGGGTCAACATGCCTTTCTAATCACTGGTTTGGCTGCGTAAGGACTTCAGGGAGAGGAAGGCACCATCCTCGATTAGCATGACTTCTGGAATACTTCCCTTGGCACCTGAGTTAGCTCCTGCATTTGCATGATCTCATCAGCCAGTTCATTCCAGAATGTTCATTAATGTTCTTGGAAGAACTGATCCTGCCACTCCCACCCCACGTCGTTGGCCCCTGACCTCTGGCCCATCCTAAGCCAAGCACAGAATAATGGGATCAACTCCGAAGGTTATGGGTCTGGAATTCCAGGATTTCTTGACCTAGTCATCTTGGTGTATGTTTGTTTGTGTGTGTGTGTGTGTGTGTGTGTGTGTGTGTTGTTTTTTATAACTGTTTTATTAAAATATAATTTGCATACCCTATAACTCCCTCCTTTAAAGGGTACAATTTGATGGGTTTTAGTGTATTTGTGGAGTTGTATAACTAGCACTACACTCACTTTAGAACAGTTTCATCACCCCAAAGGAAACCTCACACCCATTAGCCTCACACCCCATTTTTCCCATCCCCCTGACCCCAGCCCCTGGCTATCACTAATCTCCTTTCTATCTCTACGGATTTGCCTATTCTGGACACTTCATATAAATGTAATTGTGTGATATGCAGTCTTTCATGACTGACTTCTTTCACTTAGCATGTTTGCAGGGCTCATCCATGTTGTAATGTGTCACTATTTCATTACATTCTATGGCCGTATTATATTCCGTTGTACAGATAGGACACATTTTACTTACCCCATTCACCAGGTAATGGGCATTTGGTTTGTTTTCACTTTGTTGCTTTAATGAATAACAGTGCTGTGAAATAAGTGTGTAAGTTTTTGTGTGAACATGTTTTCATTTCTCTTGAATAAATACTTAGGAGTAGAGTTGCTGAGTCATATGGTGTGACATTTAGGTTCATGTGTCAACTTGGCCAGGTGATGGTGCCCAGGTGTCTGGTCAAACAAGCACTGGCCTCTCCGTTACTGCAAGGACATTTGTGGCTGGTTAATAAACCAGAAGGCTGGTTTATTAAATCATCAGTCAATTGGCTGCAGCTGTGACTGATTACATCAATGAAGGGCGTGTCTTCCACAATGAGAATGCAATCAGCTGGATTTAATCCAATCAGTTGAAAACTTTTAAGGGAGAAAGAGAGAGAATCTTCACTTCTTTCTTGGGCCAGCCAGCCTCTCCCGGAGATTCATGGAACACCTGCATTAGAGTTGCCAGTTTGCTGTCCGTCCTGTGGAATTTGGACTCGTGCATCCTGTCCTATGGAATTTGGACTCGTGCATCCCCACAGTTGAATGAGACACTTTTATAAAATCTTATATTTACAGACATCTCTTGTTGGTTCTATTTCCATAGAGAACCCTAACTAATATATATGGTAACTCTATTTTAACCTTTTGCGGAACTGCCAAGCTGTTTTTCTAAGCAGCAGCATCATTTACATTCCCACCAGCAATTTAAGGGGTTTCAATTTCTCCACATGCTTGTCAACACTTGTTATTATCTGTCTTTTCATTATGGCCATCCTTATTATACTGTTTTGATTTGCATTTCCCTGATGGCTAACGATGTTGAGCACCTTTTCCTGTGCTTGTTGGCCATTTGTATATCTCCTTTGAAGAAATGTATATTCAGATCCTCTGCTCACGTTTAAACTGAGTTATTTGTCTTTTTATTATTGAATTATGAGTTCTTCAGATATTCTAGATACATGTCCTTTATCAGATATAGGATTTGTCTTTTTACTTTCTTGCCTATGTCTTTTGCAGCACAAAAGTTTTTTAAAATTGATGACACCCAATTTATCTATTTTTTTCTCTTGTTGCATGTGCTTTGCATGACTTACTTAGGAAAGCACTGTCTAGTTCAAAACATATATATAAATAATAGGGGGTTCAGGGGTATGGGATGTTTTGAGTATTCTTTTTCATTTTTATTTTTTTCTTTATTTTGGAGAAATGAAAATGTTCTAAAATTGATTGTGGCAATGAATGCATGACTGTGGGATGTTACTGTGAGCTGCTGATTGTGTGCTTTGGATGGATTATATAGTGCATGAATATATCTCAATAAAATTGCATTAAAAGAAAAATAAAGCATTATCTAGTCCAGGGTCACAGGGATTTACTCCTTTGTTCTCTTCTAAGAGTTTTAGCTCTAATATTTGAGTCTTTGATCCATTTTGAGCTCATTTTTGTAAGAAATAAGGTAGGGTCTGCCTTCATTCTTTTCCATGGGGAAGAATGCTGTTTTGCTTATTCTTTTCTATAACCTTTTTTTTTTCATGTTTGGACAAGGACATCTCATTTTATCCCAGTTGCTATGGACCAATAGAGCCAACCTGCCATCGTGCCATAGTGTTCCCACAGTGAGCCCTACACACCCACTGTACCCTCATAGGGCAGTACCTGAGAGGCCTGGGAGTGCCCTCCTCACCACCCCACCCCAAAGACTCCTGGCAGTCTGTGCGTGAACAGTTCTTTCCTTTGGTGGAGTTGGGGCCATTTCTAAGACCTTTTGTTAACACACTTATATCTGTTTTGCAATGAGTTTACCAGGTCTTTTCCAAGGATGGTTGGCAAATTCCTTATTAGCTGGGGCAGGAGAGGACCTTGTGCAGAGTAAACTGCTTGGAGAAGGAGCCAGATGGAGCAGGGAACTTGATACAAAGTGGGCAATTTTTCTGACAAGGCTCGCATCTGTGCCACCCTGCACTTAAAATCCTAGATAAGTCCCCTGGAAGCCAAGGACCATATCTTATTTGTCATTACGCTCCCAGCTCCCGGCTCATGGCTGGGCACAAAGCCGGTGTGGGGGGACACATTTGGTAGAAGAGTGAGCCGAGACACAGCGCCAGCCTGGAGGGACTGGAGGAGGAGAGGTCCAAGTGCAAGGGTGTCGGAAGGGGCATCGGGAGGGCTTGGAGCAAACCCCACTTCCAGGGTCAGCAGGGGGTGGGAGCTCCAGGCTCCGCCTGACTCTGGGCCTGGGAGAGTCTGTGCGTGGGCAGCACCCACACAGCACCTGTGGGAGAAGCAGTCCGGCCCTGCTCCCAGCTGCATGGAACGCTCAGCCTCTGCCAGGTGACCTTGGCCCTGCAGAGCTGGGGCCTGCTCCTTGTCCCCCTGAGAGCAGGACTGCGGTGCTGCCTGCTCCAGGCTGGCCCCAGCTGAGTCTGAGCACAACAGCACAGGCTCCCCCACGACCATGGCAAAGGAAGGAGCCCAGCTGTTCGCCAACCTGCTGGCACCAGAGGGAGCGAGGCAGCTTCTGTGCTGGTGCTGCCTGCTGGCAGCCCAGATAAGAGCCCCGACCGCTAACCCAGTTGGTAAGGGACGGAGAGAAGAAGAGGAAACATCTGCCCTTCCCACTCGGGCATGGAGGGGGCTGTGGACGTATCCAAGCCTGTGGGCCACTGTCCTGGGTCAAACTGTGTCCCCCCAAGAAGATATGTTCAAGCCCTACAGGACCCTGGCACCTGTGGATGGGAGCTTATTTGGAAAACGGGTCTTTGTGGAGGTAATTAAGGTAGGGGTGTGCGCAGACCCTAAATCCAATGATAAGGCTTTCTTAGAAGAGAAAGGAGCACCTGGGTCCACCAGAAGCTACAAAAGATGAGGCCAAACTGAACTGGGAGCTTCTTAACCCACTGTGACCAGGGTCCTTGTACGCAGAGGAGATTTGGGCACAAGCAGCAGGAACAGGAAGCAGCTGGCCCGAGATGGAAGCAGGGGCTGAGTCAGGCATCGCCGGAGGCCTCCACCGCAGCCCCAGACTTCAGAGAAGGCGCAGTACCACTGAGGCCGTGATCTGGGGCTCCCACCTCAAGAACTGAGACAGAAGACGTGCCAGTCATTTCAAGCCTCCCGGTGAGTGGCATGTGGCTGCAGCAGCCCCAGGAAACTAAGACAGGCATCCAGGAGAGGAGGTGGCGCGAGGCACGACCTCCGGGCCTTCTGCTTCTCCTGGGGGTGCGGTCAGGAGAGCCAGCCCTGCCCCCCAACCCTGTCACAGGCACCTCTGGGCGCCAGAGTGCCCAGCTTGGCTGCCTGGCCCGCGGGGTCCATGCTCTACTGGGAGTGAAACGGCAACTCCGGGCGTGGCACATGCCTGCTGGGGTCTGTGGCCCCAGTGCAAGGCTGGGGGCCCTCCAGGCCTGCCACGGCCAGGGGGAGAGGAGTAGGAAAAGGAGGAGGGGTCCAATGAGCCAGCTGACAAGGTCAGTATGCTGAAGACGCAGCACTGCGTTTAATGTTTTCCGAAAGGAGCACCAAGTGCAGGCGAGGAGCCCGCTCCCCCTGCCCAGCCCTGCCCGGCCCACAGACGCTTTCAGGGCTGCCCAACGGGGGTCCTTCCAAAGGCAGCGATGTGTGAACCCCAGGCCCAGCTGCTGGGACCCCAAAACCCAGTGTGGGGAAAGGGATTGGAGAGGACCAAGGGGTCACCAGGGGAAGGAAGGGAGGCCCATGGCAGGGCTCAGGGGCCAAAGCTGGTAGCCAGCGAGCCCCAGGCCCTGGGCGTGAGTGTGGGGTATGGTGGGGGAAGGGCTGGCATGGTTCCCGAGATCAGAGACCCTGTCCCAGGGCTGCCTGCTGCTGGGGCAGGTGGGGCTCAGCAACAGGCCAGCATCCACAAGTCGGCCACAGCCCCGCTTCCCCGACACGCCCTCTGAGCATGTGACCTGACCCTGGTTATCTGCACCTGCGTTTCCCCTTCGACCCTGACCCGGCAACAGTGCTACCCTCCAGCCCCTCCTGGACCTGGTGAACTGCTGTTCAAAGGCCCTGGGGTGAGGGTGGACGGGGGTGGGCTGGAAACCAACAGAAGGGGTGCTGAGCCAGGGCTGAGAAACCCGTCAGAAAATGGGACCCCGAGACGGTCTGGGAGGGGCTTCAACATAAAACACTCCATGACCACGAAGGTGACTGGAAAGAGAAGGCCCCGGAGCCTTCCATGCTGACCCGTCTGGGAGGAAGAGCAGAAAGCCATCATCAGGGCAATCCTAGCTGGGGCTCGGGGGCCCCGGGGTGGCACTGAGGAGGGAAGCAGAGCCTGCCAGGCGACTAGGCCTGCCCCGCCGTCCCCACACGTCCCTGGGAGCCGGGGGATGGGGTGAGCGGCTGCTCCTGCCAGCCTGGAGCCAACACAGAGGGCTTGGCTGCCGCGCGGGGAGCTGACGCTGGCTCCTCCCGCTGAACCCCCACCGTGTTGTGACTCAGAAAGAACAGCCGAACCCCAGGCGAGGCCCCAGGGTGCCAACAGGACACGCAGCTGCCCCGCAAGAAGGCCTGTCCATGGCTGTGCTTCCTGGATCCCCCACACCCCAGCCCCCTTTCCCATCGCCCCGGCTTCCCCACAGGGAAGAGTATTGGGCAACCTCAGGTGGAAACAGCTCTTCCGGGGGAGCCAACATGGCTCCATGGAAGGCAAAAACAACGGCGCCTCCCCCCATCATGGTTTTCTTTGCTCCTTTTGAAACCTTTGGAATTTGCTTCATTCTTTCCAGGGAGAGGGGGAGGATGTCTCGGGAGACCCCTCCGTGGTCGTTGTGCAGCCGGGGGGTCCCCTAAGGCTGTGCCCACACAGGGGAGCTGGAGGGCCCCCGCACCTCGCTGGGGTGACTTCACCTGCTGTGGGCAGCTCTGCACCGAGACAGCAAGGACTGGGACCGCCCCCCCCCAGCAGCACCGGCTCCCCACCCCATGAAGCGTCTCGGATGCCAAAGCAGGGGGCGCGAAGGTCAAAGGGGAGCGCAGGTGGGGGCTGGATGGGGTCAGCCAGGGACTGGACATGTCGGGAGTGCCGCTGGCAGGTCGGTTGGGCGGGCAGGGGGGCGGGGGGCTGGGCCGGCTAGGGCTCGGCAGCGGGCTTCACCAGGTAGCCGCTAAAGGTGATGTAGGTGTCGAACTCGTCACTGAAGATGGCGTTCTCCCGCTCGCCCTTGAAGAGCCGCACCCACACCTCATCCTGCTCCTGCAGCTCCAGCATCAGGCTCTGGCTCTGCATGATGCTGCGGTCGCTCACCTGGGCGTACAGAATCACCACCTCCACCCCGTTCCTCATGATGTGCAGGTATGTCTCCTTCTGGTTCCAGGTGTGCACGTTGAGGCTGAAGAAGTAGATGCCAGGCACATAGCAGTAGAACCTGCCAGTGAACATGTTGAAGTGGCTGTAGAGGTTCACGAACTCCGTGTCGAAGATCACGGTCTGGTAGTAGTCATTGCTGTGCAGCGGCTTTTTCCGGCCCACCGAGAAGGCTGCGTAGTGGTTCTTGCAGCGGTCCCCGGGGGCCCCCATGGAGCCCTTCTGCCCTTTGGGTCCACTGTGGCCCCTGGCGCCTGCTGACCCCGTTTTGCCATATTTCCCTTGGAGGCCGCGATCTCCCCTGTCGCCCTTCTCCCCTGAAAGAGACAGGAAAACACACGGCCTACATGAGCCCCTGGGGGTCACCTGTGCCCCTAGTTGCATGTTTTCTTCTCCTGGTGCTGGCACGATTCTGAACACATGGGCACAACCCTGAGAATTCCACCCCTGCTTCTCGGCCTGCTAGACACAGGGCACTGTGGTTCCCCAGTCGGGTGAGCAAGCAGACTCGACTTCAAGAATTTTTCTATTTCCATCCAGAAGCAATCATTTTCCCCCTTCTGGAAAGCTCTGGCAAAGGAAAGAGGACATACGGGTTTGTCCAAAAACAACAGGCTTCCTGGCCAGGTCCATGGCTCTCTTTGAGCATATGAATTGCAGATGTGGGAGCATGGGAGCCATGGCATTCGCTCCCTGTTGGGTTCTGCAGGGTCCTTCCAGGCTATCTCCTGGGGCAGAGCTGGGGTGTGCAGTGGCGTTCAGGAAAATGGGCTCAGGGGGCCCCCGACCACAGAACAGAGGGCAGGGAGGCTTGCATTCAGTCTGCACCTGGGGGTGTGGGGTCCCCAGCTGCTGCTAAGCACTCTCTCCCGTCCTGGGTCCTGCAGGCTCCTTTCCAATCCCTCCCCTTGGAAAGGCCCCAGAGCCACCAAAGTGGAGCCACCACCACCCCCCACCTCTGGAGTACAGCCTGTCTGCCCTGCACTCAGTCCCCACCCCAGCCCCCCCTTCGCTCGCCTTCGTGGCAGCCTGACCTTTCAAGATGGTGATGTTGATCTGTGGCATTTGGACTGGCCGGTAAAAGGGGGCCCCCGGATCACAGCAGCGAAAGCATTGGGAGGCAGGAAGCTCCCCGTCCTGGCCGGAGTGATATTTTCTTTCATGCTTTTCTTCAGCCCTGGTGGGGAAAAGGCACCACGGTGAAGCGTGAGCTCTCCCTCTTCAGCTGCTCGTGGGTCTTCTCCCTGTCTCGGCAGGACGCCCGTGGGATGGAGGGTCTGCATGCTCGTGGCATGTGCTGGGACCCCACATGGGGTCAGGGAGAACCCCCGCCCTTTCCTAAGAGCAGTGCTAGGAATGAAAACAGTAATAGCCAAAAGCAATCATTTGCGGAACATGCACCTTTATTATGGGGTCTTGAGATGGCGTGTGGCCAAGCTGTCACTGGCAATCCCTATCAAGTGTCTATCAACCTAGAAAATACTGTGTTATGCTGACTCTTTCCTAACTGAGAGGGTTCAGCTAGATCTTCAGGATTCCTTTGAGCTGCAGCAGCTGGAGATTCTGTTTACAGCTTGCCATTTGGAGGAATGTACGGCAACAGCTCCATGCTGCCCCCTGGTGGCAGTCCTCAGTATGCACTGCATCTCTCCCCCCACCACCTGCTCTTTTTAGCCAACCTCTGGAGCTTGCCTGGCTCAACAGTACCACCTTGGACATAACAAAGTCCTTCTCAATGGGCCAAGTTTATATCTAACTCTGCTCTCAATATTACTCACTTTTAAACCCCTGAAATTTCAGGAACAGTCTCTGCATGCCCTAAGTTTGGCCACCCACAAGCCCAGACCATCAGCCCCCAGCTCTCTCCTAAGCCCTAGACCTTAATTTCAAGCCTCCTGTGATGTCTCCATCTTGAGGGTCTGCAGTATCTCACCGCAACCCTTTTCCTGTCACCTTGATGCTGGAGCCTCCTTCTCCTTCCAAATGCTGTGCCTAGCTAAAGGCTGGACCTCAGCTTCCTTCTAGATGCTTCTCTGCGCCACCACCACCCCCAGTACCTCCAGGATCTGGCCCTTGGCCCCGTCATCTCTGCACGGACCATTGCCATTTGACCGCTGTCCTGGAATTTGTCTCTCCCAACGCCACTTCATCCTCTTCCTTGCCTCCCCCCATGTTCTTTCTAGAACATGGTGTGAATTAAAGCTCCCACGACTGCCCACTCCCCGCAGGACTGAGCCGGAGTGAGACCCCTCACTGCCAGACCCAGCCTCCAGGCTCAGCTCCCCTCCCACTCCCGCGACCCCCCTGTGACCCCCCATGGCCCTCCACGACCCCCCAGCCCTGGCACTCCCCGACACGGGCACCGCCATGCCCTGGACACACTGCGGTGGCTGCAGGGGGCTTCCCTCCCTCTCCACTGGGGAGAACCCAGGTGCCCTTCAAGATCCAATTCAGAAGTCAGTCTCCGCATGGCACTGCCCCGTCTCACCCCTCTCCTGCCCCAGCGTCTGCCCGTGCGGAGATGGCCCGCCCTGGAAGCAGGGACCAAGCTCGGGGAGGGTCTGAGCCACTGAGGCACACAATCAGGGTTTGCTAAATGGAAGGAAGGCAAAGAAAGAAATTAAAAGAGAAAGAATTAAGAAATTAGAAACAAACAATTGAACAAAGGGTGGAAGGAAGGAGAATGAGAAAAAAAGAATGAAATTAAGGAAGATAGAAATTGAGAAAGAATAAGAAAAAGAAATAAATTAAGATAATAAGAAAGAGAAATTAAGAAATTAGAAACAAAGAGTGGAAGGAAGGAAGGACAAAGAGGGAGAGAAAGAAAGAAAGAAAGAAAGAAAGAAAGAAAGAAAGAAAGAAAGAAAGAAAGAAAGAAAGAAAGAAAGAAAGAAAGAAAGAAAGAAAGAAAGAAAGAAAGAAAGAAAGAAAGAAAGAAAGAAAGAAAGAAAGAAAGAAAGAAAGAAAGAAAGAAAGAGAAATAAAGAAATTAAGAAAAAGAAAAAGGAAGAAAGGAAGGAAGGCAAAAATGCAGTTACTACACCCCAATTCCTGTCCAATTCCACTAGATGCTAAGGACTGAGAGCCTGAGGCCTCGGGGGTCATGTTAGCCCAATGCACAAAATAAAGAAGCTCAGAGCTGGCATCAGGCTATCGCCCCACTCTGCAGGTGTCATTTGCTGAATGAGTCCATGAGAAATTCCAAGCAGTCTGTAACCCTCCAAAACACCGCAAACAGCCTCAAGTCCGTATACCCAAGTCAAATGTCATCTGGAAGTAATTAATAACTCCTGGAGGAAACTCTGCACTCTGCGGGCCCACCCTTGCACCCCTCTCCCATCTTCAATCAACAAGCAGCCTGAGGGCGTGGAGGGCCAGTGTACAGCCCAATGTCTCTCCAAAGCCACATGTTACTGCATCCTCCCCCGGTTTACTGAGGACCCCAATAGACGTTTTCAAGGGACAACAGAGAATGAAATACAAACAGAGGAACCGAGGCGAGAGGGCTCGCTGGTCCTTATTCTGGGGTGAGGCTGGAAAGCCCCCAGGGATCCACATCCTGTGGTGCAGGAGCGGGGCTGGGTTAGGGGTGCCAGCTCCCGGGAAGGAGCCCAAGAGACCAAAAGGAGAAGGGGCTTGCCTGTCTGGGACTGCACCTTCAGCCTCTGCTCCTTCACTCCTAGCCTTGACACAGCCTCTCGGGGGGCCCCGAACCCCAGGCTCCACGTGGCCGTTGCATCTTCCAGCCCTCACCTCTCGGCCTGGCCCAGCGGTGGCTCCTGGGTCCCCTCCTCCTTGGCACCTCCCTGGGTCCCCTCCTGTTCCTGCTGGTCACGGGGCGCACGGCCCAGCACGGGGCCGCAGGTGAAGGCCAGTAGCAGGCAGCAACCCAGCCTCAGTCCGCGGGAGCCCATCTTCCCGTCGGGCCCTGGAGGGAAAGACGCCGGGAAGGATGCTGGGTTAGGAAGCGGGCATGGGGAATCACCCAGGAACCCCGACGCGTTGGCCTGGACCAGCGATGCTGGGAAATGCATGTCACAGCTCCGGCCTGGAGGCTGACCACACACACACTCTCACACACTCACAGCCATGTTCACACACACACACGCATACACTCACGCACCTCACACATACATGTGCACACACCGTCCCTGGAGCCTCAGCCCCCCGGGCCACCCACGGAGCCCCCCAGAGAGGAGAGGCCTTCAGCCAGTGGTCTCCGCAGACAATTCTTTCTCACCCCCATTAGAAAAATGAGCAAAATCCCAACAAAGTGTGAGTGGGATAGGGGCCGGAACCTCTGCCCTGGGGACCCCCGAGCAGCCCTGGGCTTGCCCCTACAGCCCTTCTCCAGTCCTTGAGCACATGGTGTAGGGAGGGGGCACAGCCCACCCCACAGGACACTCTTAGGGGCCAATGCCTGCTCAGACGGCGGCCTCCGAGACGGTGAGGACACGTGTGTGCTGATTTAAGCCACCCAGTTTGTGATGGGAAACTAATGAAAAAAGGTTATTAAAATGTATTAATATTTCATATATATTAAAAATAGCATATATTTAAAGTAACGTCTAATATTTAATATCTATCTATATCATCTATCATTATCTACCTACATCATCTATCATCTACTTACCTACTTATCTATATCTATCTTTCATATTTTCATCTATCTCTATCTATCCATTTATCCATCCATCCATCCACCTATCCATCTATGCATGCATCTCTCTCTCTCTCTCTCTCTCTCTCTCTCTCTCTCTCTCTCTCTCTCTCTCTCTCTCTTTCTGTCTCTCTGTCCATCCATCTCCGGGCTCCTTGGCCTGGCACTCATGACCCCTCCAGTCTCCATGACCACTCCTTCAGCTGCCTTTCACGACACGCCTCAGCCCAGTGCTTCTCAAGCTTTCATGTCCGCACGTATCACTGGGAGAATGTTATTAAAATGCAGATTCCAAGTCACCAGGTCTGGGGCAGGGCCTTGAGGATCTGCATTCTCAAAAAGCTACAAGTGCACTGTCCAGGCTGGGGCCTCCCCCCCCCAGCCCCTTGCACCTGCCCAGCTCCCTGCTCACATTTTCCCCAGCTAGGCACACCCCTCCCTCACCACCTCTTCTGGGGACACCCAGGCTCCCCGGGATGATGAGTGCATCAGACAGACACTGCACTAAGCACACACATATTTCATTCAATCCTTATGACCCTACAAGTTAGGGCCAATATTACTCCAGTTTTATAAATGAGAAAGCAGAGGCTTAGAGAAGTTAAATGGCTTGAGACCATCCTATTTTTAAGTGGCAGAGGCTGGGTTTGAATAGACCAACCTCAGGTCACATCAGAACCCTGTCCAGACTTCAAGACCGAGTTCAAATGTCTCATCTTTCTTCATGAAACCTTTCCTGACCCCTTAGCTGGCGGGAAAATAAACACTCCCTCCTCTCTTTTTCTTTAGTTCCTCATATTCTCTTACAATGTAGAGATTTGTGTTTGGCTTGCAATGTTCTCCCCAAGCAGTCTGGACCTCTTTGAGCTTGGGATGCCATCCTGTTCACCTCGGAGCAGCCAAACATTCAGCAGCTTCCTGAACTTCACTGGTGACATTTGTTAAATTGAATTCTCAAAACCTGTTTATTTCTCTATTTCTGTGTTTCCTCTGTTTTTCCTTGGTGCCTTAATAATTACTCTTTTCTTTTAAGCTCACTTCAGTTGGAGAGAAAAGAGGTTTCTCTTTCTTTAAGCATTTTTTTTCTGAATCTAAAATAATCTCTATTCATTTTGGAAAAGTTGGAAAGTACAGGATGACCAAAGGAAGTAAAAAGCAACCCTGGATTATTCTATCCCAAGGATTCTCCTCGGCACCATCAACACGTGGGGCAGGACCACTCGTTGTGGGGTGTGGCCATGGGCACTGCCAGCCTTCGGGCAGCGTCTCTGGACTCCACCCACTGGAAGCCAGTAGCACCCTCCCCCAGCTGCAACCACAATATGTCCTCTGGGGGGACAAAACTGCCCATGGTTGAGAACTACTGCTCCAACCAATGGACACACCACCTTGCACGTTAATATGTGTCTCTCTTGTCCAGGAGAGGGATTTTTTGCACCTTGGTCAGAAGAGATGGGGGCCAGGATGCAGCGGGGTGAGGCGTGATTTTCTCAGGGAGCCCGGGGCCTGTGTCCCCCCAGCAAACAGTCCACGCTGCTGGGGCTGCAGAGGAAGGCAGCAGAGACGGCTGGTGGTTCTCCTCAAGAACCTCTTCTTTGGAGCCAAAGCAAACCCAGACTGAAGTCTTTCCTGCTTTGAAAATATCTTCAAAACCATTGTACCAATTCCACAAGCAAAGTCAGCATCACGACCTTATGATCACTTAGGTCACTTTGGGGCAAAAACAGTATTTCCCAACATCTAATCAAACTTGGCTCTGGATCCCGTTTAGCTATTTCCAGCTAAATGAGCAACCCCTGGAGAGAGTGAGGTTTTGTCTCCAGTGAGGTTGCTCAAAAGAATGTGCAGTGCCCAGCAAAGGCAAGTCCAGAGAAGCGGCCCCCGGGGCAGCCTGACTGGTGGTGCCCCACCCCCACCCCTAACATGGCCCCACGTGGCTCCACGTGGCCCCGGCTCCGGGCTGTGTTGTGGTCAAGGCAACCGAAGACAATTCCAACATGACTCAAGTTCTTGACTTGTCTTTTCCAAACCCTGTGAAGAAGAGCCAAGTTCCACGGTAATTCCATTGGCTTGCTTCTCTCCCACCCATGTCCCCCAGGATCTGCAGTTCGGCACCCATCTCCTCAACCCTCCCCTATAAGAACACCCCCTTATGGGAAGCGGGAGGCAGGAAAGGGGAATTTGGGCTAATTACAGGATCTGGGAGAGGGTGGGCAGTCTGAGAACTCGCTCGTTAATAAATTTCACCGCATCAGAGGCCTCAGATGCACCAGCATTACGAGATGTTATTCATACATAAGTTCAGGTTTCCTTACATTTGTTAAAAATCAGTCCTATCATCTTATGGCCCCACCTCCATGTCGTTACACCCATGTTCTGACAGTAAACCCCTGTACACAGGGACATGTGTTTGGGCTTTGTCTTGATACCACAGCCAGCCCAGGGCCATCTGACAAACACGTTCCGTATACACGGTTTTCCTTCACACTCCTCATCCACCAAGCAGCTGTTCCAAGAGGCAAGAAGCCTAGAACCTCCTTGAATGGAAAGGAGCCGTGGGACACAAGCTCCAGCGCTCGTGCAACTCGGGTGTCCCCTCTCAGCAAACAATTTAACCAGGCTCAGTTTCTTGGGGGCCCACGATTTGCACAGCACCGTGCAAGAGTTAAATATACGCCCTGGCCTCAGTAATCTTGCAGTGAGGGAGACAGACCCAGTTATAATTCAAGACAGAAAGGGTGAGTGTTGAATTTGAGGGTTAAGAGCTTCAACCGTTGGGACCCATGCTGTCTGGAAGGGGGACCACTAGCCATCCTATTTAAATTAAAACTAAAATGAAATGACGCCAAAAAAAATAAAAAATGAAATGATGCAAACAATCCACTTCCCTGTCACACTTATTCCCAGGACTCAGTAGCTACACAGAGCGAGTAGCTACCACATTGACAGCCAGGAACAGGGTGCTTCAGTCATGGTGGAGAGTTCTGTTGGCAGCCCCGTTCAGGATTACAGGGGGGCAGTGGGGGAGGAACCCTGAACAAAGAGCAGGTCAGAAATCTGGGCGTCATTCAGATCCCTCCTCTCACATGTGCGTAATCTCGGAGGCTCCCCCTCCTCTCCTGCCCCAGGGGCCTCCAGGGGCACCAGACCCCAGTCCTCCCCCGGTCCCCCGGTTTCAAGGCAGCCTCAACTGTCCCCTCCCCTGCTCCTCCCCCTGTCCCCCCCCAACACCCTCTCAGTAGGAGAAGGAGCCCTGATCCTCCCCTCTCTTCTTTGACATCTGGGAAAATTCTCCCGTTGACAAGCTAAGAGCCCCCCAGATTCAGACAGTGGAGTGTCAAAATAGAGAAAGCACCACACTGGGGTGCTCTTCTGGCCCGGATGCCTTCAGGACTCCCCAGCACATGGCATCTGGGGACTGTCCCCTTCCCTTCCCCAGAGGGGTTGTTAACCCCAGAGTGGCTGGAAGCATCTGCCAAGCAGGAGGGAGCAGAGGGGCTTCCAGGTGATCCAGGCCATGGGGTCACCTCTCCCAGAGGCCGTTTCGTATCCCACTTCCCCTTCCGCAACAGGGCCGCCCCGGCTGCTCTAGGACCCCTCCCCCATGTAGAAGCATTGGCAGTGGCGGGGGGAGTAGGATCCCCCATTAAAAGGACTCTGGTTATTTACAGCTGAGCAGGGCCTTACCCAAGAGACGAGGATGCCCCACAGCCCATCTCACTCTCTGAACCCCCCTTTCCCTTTTCTGAGAAGCCACTCCCCATCTGGGAAAGGGGGAACCACCAAAGCCTCAGGCTGGGGTTCCTCCAGGGCTACTTGTTCGTTGATAAGCCAAGGTTTCCTTGGCCCTGGATGGAAGTGAGATGAGACATAGGGCAAAGAGCAAAGGAAAAGGAAGCCAGGAATTCTCCGGCTCCCGAGATGGCCCCCCTCTCCTGAGGGCATGCACACCATGGCCAGCTTGGCCCACCTGGAGCGGGAAGCCGGCCCCCCTCTAAGGTCCTGCCAAGGCCCTGCAAGCGGGAGGCCCCTGGGCTGCCAGGCCTTCGGGGGCACCTGGCCAGCCCATCCCCGGAGCCACGGTTCCATCCCCACGGAAACAAAGGCTTCCTTGATGAGTAGGAAAGCGTCCTCAGATCACCTCCCAGCTGGAAGTCTCAGCCGCAGGCCTGCCCCTGCTTTGAGGAGAGTGTGAGGGGGAAGAGGCCTGGCGGCTGGTGCCTGAGCTGCTCTGCAGGTGACCTGGCCCACCGCCCACTCCCACCCCTTCGACAACCTCCTGGTCCGAAGGCTCCCGGGAGACAGAGAGCAGAGAAGCTGAGGCGTCCGTGTCCTTGTGCCCTGCCCCACCCTGGCCCCTTTGCAAACATTTCTGTCTGGTTTTCTGGGGCCTGGAATCACCCAGAATTTTGCACGCATCTCCCCTGGAGGATTAGTGTGAGACAGAACTTCATGCCACACCCAGCGGCTTCTCGATCAAGAATATAATTTAGCTCAGCCTCCAGCCCCGACTGCCTCGCCCTACCAAGCTCGCTTCTGCTTCACCTTTCCGGATGCTTTAGAGCGTCTCCCAGGCCTGGCCGCCCTGCACCCCAGCGTGTGTCCTTCCCAGGGCTCTGTCCCCAGCTCTCAGCTCCTCTCACTCCAAACCCTCTTATCTCTACCTGCACCGTGGCTTCAACTGCCTCCCACATGCTACAGACCCCAGGGCCAGCCCCTGGCCTGTCTGCTGAGCTCTCGACACAGCAGTATGTACGTCTGCATCAGTTAAGCGAAACACAATTATTAAAAATTCCACTCTCAGTCATTGCACAAGCCAAATTCTAAGTGTTCTTAAGCCTAGCGGCTCCCATATTGGACAGCACAGCTCACAGTGCAGCTCTGTCACCGCAGAACGTTCTAGAGCTGTATATCCAGCTGTCTTCTGAACACCTCCTCTTCGCTCAGCCAGGAGATGCTTAAGCCTCCAATTGCCAGCATGTTCTCCCCACTCCCCACGACCTGCCCCTCTCCTTGTGGTTCCCAGCCCCATGGAAGATGCCGCTGTACCTGCAGGCAGCCTGTTCAGATGCCCAATTCTCACGTGCCACTGCCTCTGCTCAGCAGTTCTTCTCTCCCTGCACATCAGCTCTGCTGCCTCTCCTTCCAGGGCACCTGGACGGCCTCCTGGTCCCCTGTCTCCTCCACCCTGCTCCCGAGAGGCATCCTTACAAATGCAAATCAGATTGCCACCCTTGGCTTAAAAGTCTCCGGAGGACCATAAAGCAGGTTTGCGGACCCCTTCCTGCATGTACATCCCACTGCAGCCGCCTGGAACCACTCTTGGGCCCCAAAACAAGTCCCAGGGTCTCATCCTCTTGCCCAGGCCTTTTTCCTCTGTCTGGACATCGCTTACTCCTTTCTTCGTTGATGTGTCCTTCAGAGCTCAGCTTAGTGCCACCTCTTCCAGGAAGCCCCCCGGCCCCCAGTCTGATGTGGACACCTTCCCCAGCATCCAGTGGAGACCAGGTCTATAACTGTTGTCCCCTCACAGACGATGGGCTTCTTGGAAATGGGGGCTGTTCCTCACGTTACCTGCACCCTGGTGTCCCACAGCTAAATTGACTCTTTAACTGTCAACTGAACTCCACTCTCACCTTGCCGTCATTCGCCAGAATCAAGAATAGCCTTCATCCAAAGAGTGCTCCAGGATCCCACCCTGCTGGCTACAACCGCGAACAGTGTGTTCAAACACAGGTTGAAAACACACACCACTGAATGCACACGCCTAAACACACACATACACGCGAATGGAAACGTTGAAGTCCGCCCACCTCTGCCAGCGGCCATGATCTCTGAGCGATGAAAACACAGATGTTTGAAATGCTCTTATTTTGGCTTCTCTGTTTTGTTTTGTTTTGTTTTGTTTCTTTCACAGTAAGTACACATCATCTTTCACTTAGAAAAATGACAAATCAGCCCCCCCACCCCGGGACCAAGGGCACCTTTTGTTTATTCCAGGGAACTCGTCTCTGTGCACAGAGAACTGGAATGGGGGAGGGGGCCGGGGGCCGCCGTGGCTGAAGGGGAGTGAGGCTGAGTCTAAACAGAGCCAGGGCTGAAGTCCCGCGTTCTTTCATTCATTTGTTCAAGAAATATTTACTGAGAGCCCACGACGTATCTGACAGTGTGCCGGCTTCTAGGGACATGATGGAACAAGGAGGCACAGCCCTTCTCTGGGCAGGGGAAACCCTGGCACCGGGGAAACCTGTGTGGTATGTTCAGGCCAGGGAAGGGCAGGCTGGCTGGGAGCCAGCTGGGGGATGCTGACGGGAACCAGGATCGGACAGGCCAGGGAGAGCGCGCTTTCTGGCGGTGTGTGTGGGGATGGGTGGGTTCTGTCTCAGACACCCCCTCATGGGCAGTTCTTGCTACCGAGGTACAACTAGTGGCTGCACAACAGACGGGAATGGAGCCATAGCTAGAGCCATCTCGGGGCTCGTGTACAACGGGCCCAGGAGCAGCCCCATCGTTTCCTCCATCCAAGCCCCGCAGTCACTGGTGAGTGCCCACGTGCAGGCTCCGGGCCCGGGGCTCACACAGATGCCATTGGGCTTGGGCCTTGCAAGACCCATAGACTTTATAGACATGGAGATGGGCTCTGTGCATGCCAGCTTCCCACCCCACGACCTGCGGTGGGAGGTGCTGGAGCTCAGCTAGGTCCAGGTGTGTCTGACAGCAAAGCACCTTCACCTGGAGGCACCTGCAGAAACTGACCAGGTAGTGTGGTCATGCACCCAGCCTGCTCTCCCCGCATCTGCTGCCTGCTCTGCAGCTCAGTGGCAGCTGGAACAGTGGCAGCAGCCCTTGGCTCGAAGGCCTCTCGTCCACTCCTCCCACAGAATGTCCCCGAGAGCCCACCACGTGCTGGTACCCAGGGAGTCGGCACGAAGGCTGGGGTGCAGGGAGCTAAGCATGCCCTGGTGCCAGCCTGCTGGCATCTTAAACCTACCCCCGGAGCTTTCGCCTTTGGACCAAGACATTGAATCACCAGCAATGGCCCCTGCAGGGCGGGGAGAGAACAGCCCATGGGTCAGCTCTGAGGGGGAGCGGGGTAGGGTGGGGTGGCTGCTTCCTTTGTGCAGGAGCAAATGGCCTCATCCCACAATCTCAGGAGGGCACAAGCTGACTTGAGCCTTGGCTGCAAAGGCATCTGGGAAGGAACGGTGTGAAGGATTGTGGGACAGAGGTGGCGGCAGGCACACCCTGTGTTTGCCCATCCCCTGGGGGACTCTCAAGGTCAGGCTTGGGTGGGCACCTTAGTAGGGGCTCCTGGGGAGAGGGGACTGGAAGCAGGAGTAGGGAATGGACACGAAAGAGGCAGGAGCAGGCACTGGATCCAAGTCTACCCATCCCCCACTGCCCTGGTTTGGGTTGGGGAGCAGCCTCAGAGACCCCTCAACTGGGAACCCATGGCAGGTTAGGCACCATGGAGAACTCAGAGAACCACGGAGCCCTCAAAGATACACCTTGAGGGATGGGGTGCTCTGAAGACCCAGCAGCCCACGCCCAGCCCACTCAGATTCCGCCATCTCCGCCACAGCCTACTTGAGAAAGAACAGGACCAGGCATTTCGGGGTACATCCGTCCCCAGTGCTGAAGATCAGCCCCAGAAACCTGCAAGGTGGAGTCTCGGGCCGGCCCCACCTGGCTTCTAGCCATGCCCCACCCACAATTCCACCCAGGGCTGGCCGCTTTCCCAGACGAGCTCCTTTTCCTTCCCTTGCCCCCGGGGCAGGGGTGCTGGTGGCCAGATGGCCCCGCTGGGGGAGGGGGGTATGTGGCCACGGCGACAGGGGCTCTCGCCAGCAGGCAGCAGCAGTGCTGCATCGGCACGGGGACATCCCCCAGCCCCACACCGGCCCAGCCTACCCCTCTGACCCCTTTCCCCTTCTCTCTTACGCCCCTGTCTCCCTGCCTGTTGTTTCTTGCTCGGCTCCATCCCATTTCAAGGAAAATTCTTACAGGAGCCAGGAAGATGGTCGGACACACCTGGTCCTGCCGGGCCTCCAGGATGGGACAGGGCCCGGAAGGCACCTGCAGGGCCATGCCAGCCTCCTCCGAGGCTGGAGAAAGGGCAACTCCCGCCCCCTCAGAGGCAGGCAGGGATACCCCAGTGGACCCGGGAGCTCCTGGTGCCCCTGTCCATGCTTCTATCCCTGCTTCAACCCCACACTCAGATGCCAAGCCCCATTCCAGAAAGCAAGCCAGGGCTTCTCCTGAGAAGGAGCCACTCACCTCACTCGCTTTGCAGGCAACTCACACTTGCACCCCTGATGAGCTGGAGATGGGGTACTCCTCGCCAAGAGGTCCAAAGCACCCCTGACACGGTGCCCTCTGCTGAGAGGCAGGGAAGCCCGGGTCAGAGGGCCCACGGGCTACCCGGAGCAGGGGGGCTCGGCAAGAAGGAAACGAGCACGCGTCTGCCACGGTGCTCACCGAGCCCAGGACCCTGATGGAGACCCCTCCAAGGAGACCCAGGCAAATTCCAGTCCTCAGAGCTCAGGAGCACAGCCTCCTGGGGCTGCCCCGAGAGGGCCAGGAAGGACGTGCATCTCAATGGTTTTAAGCATTCTTCTCTGAGCTGCTCTCTAAAGTGGACAGACTATTTCTTGCCCTGTGTGGGGAACAGCCCACGGTCAGGGAGGTGACAGGGCCGTGCTGCTCAGGGAGGCTCCTCGCCTCATCTCACATCAACAGAAGGCAGATTTCAGCAGGTAAAACCAGGAAAAAAGAATAATAACCCTCAGCCTCTGCAGTGGTTAAGCCACTAAGACGAGAAGGCCAGGCTGTGTCCGAAACACCCGCTTCTCTCCTGGCGGAGGCCATGACTTGCTGGGCAGCAGTCGCCCTTGGCAGTTAGCAGAGCATAGTGACGGTGAAGAAACCAGTCCCTGCTCTGCCTGCCCCTCTGGCGGCCACCCTCACCCCACCCCTAGACCCTGGGGTCTCGGCTGCCCCCAGACCTGCGCCTGGAGGACCAGACTCAGACAGGAGCTGTGCGGGCCGAGAGCACCCAGTGGCACGACTGTATCTATGTAAGCCTTTTCATCTTTGTTTTGATGGATGAAGTTCGATGCCAGAATGTTTGGTTTATGAGTCATGCTAATTATAGCGGGGGGGGGAGGCAGGGGAGGCACCAGGAAGAACCGAAACAAGCATGTTCTGAAAAACTCGTGCCTATGGAGGTTCCTTCCCAGGGATGGAGAGGGAGCTGTGTGTCCCTTTCCTGGGGGGGCAGGTGGGCTTTTTCACCTCCCACATCTGAGGGTGGCTCTCGCTGGTTGTGCACACCTGACCTGGGAGGAGGGGACAAGGCAGTGGTGTCTCCTGGCCAGACAGGGCTGCACCCATGCCCTCTGGAACCTGTGTTCCTGCTTCCCCAACCTGCTGCTGGCTGTGGGCATCTTCTTTGGTGTCACAGAAGACTCAAGATGGAAAAGGAGGGGAGGAGGGGGGAGGGGAGGGGAAGGTCCTTGGGAGGCACACCTGGCTGTCCTTCCTGCCACTTTCGTCATTGGCAGCCGGAAAGTAGAAAGAACTGGCCAGACTTGAGAAGCTCAGGTCCCAGCTTTGGCTTGGAAAGTTGTGTGTCTTTGAGCAGGTCATGCCCCTCCTCTGGACTCAGTTTCCTCATTGTGGGTAGGGGGGTTTATAAGCAGAGCCTCTGGGGATGGAGACAAAGTTTTGGCCTTGGGGCCTTGGCCAAGTCACAAACTTCTCCGAGCTTTTGGGGGGTGATTGCTCCCATTAGAATTGCCAAGAGCCAATGTCTGCTTGGTGCCTGCCGGGCCAGAAGCACTGGTTTTGCTGACTGCCTGTGGCAGTTCCATCATCTCTAGGGGGAGCAGGGTGGGAGGCAGGAGAGGAGAGCTCGACCCTCTGGCTTCTGTCTCCCCTCTGCACCGGTGTTCCCCTCCTGCCTCATTGACAGGGACACTGGATGGGGCTTGTGCAAAATGTCCTCGCCTGGAGCTCTTGAAGTAGCCAGGCCACAGCAGACCCTCTCCCTGTAACTTGAGTCGTGGACACACACGTGAAGTCAAGAGAGTAGATTTGTGGAGTACACGGAGGGGCAGCCACAGCCTGCTGGGGAGTGTATACTTTCCTGTGCTCTAAAAAGCAGAGGCTGAGCAACTTCTAAGGATGTTACCCTTTCCCCTGGGACCTGGGGCATATCTGGCAGTTGGGAAAACTCATTTTCTCAGGACTCTTCTCATTTTAAAAGCTCCAAGGAAGGAAGCTCCAAGCATGTGGCCAAATTGCCTCCATTCCCAGAAACTGGAGAGGTAGGAGAGGAAGAAAAACATTGCAGAAGGAGAGAGGCAGCTTTTCCCTCCTTTCCAAGCCCCAGCAGCCCAGAACAGTCCATGATTGCCTAAAGCACAAGGAGGGTCCGTGGGAGGCACATGAGCTTCTGGACTGGAAAGCAGCCAAGGAGAGGCACACGGGAATCAGCATGGGGTGGGGTATGGCCTCTGGAACAGGTGGCAATCACACACCTGTGGCCGTGGAGAGGCCTGTGGGCCTGGCCCTGGGAGCGCCGGGGGGGTTGCGGCACATCAGTTCAGAAAGACAGGCCCTGTGTAGAGCCTGGGGTGGCTCAGCAGCTCCGGGACCCAGGCCAGGGGCCACGCTCAGTGGCTTGGGTAGCCATGCCATGAGACCCAGGAGGATCCCCAGGGAAGGGACATTGTTTTTTCCTGTCCAGGCTGGATCCCCTCCAGGAACACCAAGGCAGTTAAACGCAGGGGTCAGAAGTCAATGTTTCCTGTCCCACGGCTGCTCCAAGTCGGCCACAGGCAGGGCTAGGAAAGCCCTGGCCCTCAGGTGTCCAGACATATGAGGGGGGGTGAGGGGTGTCCCACCGGGTGCCCAGGCAGACATGGGTGCACAAAGCACCAGAGAAGAGTTAAGCAAGAAAAACACCTGCCAAAAATGGGGGAGGGAGTGTTGGTCATTCGTGACAGCATCTGTCTGCAAAGGGCCCAGCTGGTCCAAGCCTAAGGCTGGAGAGGGCGCGTCTTACTGCCTGCCTGGTCTGCGGGAGAGCTGCTAACACCAGCGGGACACAGGGACCTTCCCCGAAACTCTGCGTCTTTCTGCCCCTTTGTCACAACTGCCAGCCTGATCCCCTCTGCCCCCGGGAGCTCACTGTCCACCCTGGCCAAGGGGTCTGCTCAGCCCTCTTTGGGGCTCAGGCTGAAGCCAGGAAGCCTGGAGCAGGAGAGGGGCAGGAGGAGAGGGGCAGCGCGGCTCCCCCGCCATCCCGCCCGCGCCACGTACCTCGCCCGGGTCCGGAGGGCGCTGGCCGGGTCCTCCGCTCGGCGCCGCCGCCTCTTAGAGCATCCCCCGGCGCCGGAGCCTCCTCCCCGCAGACGCGCCGCGGGAGACGGGCAGGGGGAGGACCAGGCGTCCGCGAGGAAGGCGCCCGCGGGGGAAGGGGCAGCCCCGCCGGCCCCGGGCCAGCACCCTCCTCTCCGGGCTCCGCGGCCCCGCCGCCAGAAGCGGAAACGCGGCTCCGCGAAAGCCGAGGAGGAGCCGGAGGGAGCGCCCCGGCCAGATGTGCGCGGCCCAGGCGCCCCGAGCGCGCCCAGCGCCTTCCGTCCACACAGCGCCGCTGAGCTTTAACCGTGTGCGCGCCTGGTGCGCCCGGCCGCGGGGATCCGCCGCTCCACACCCGCCCCCAGGCCGCCCGGGGAGTGGGGACGGCACTTCCGTGAGTCCGGAAGTCCTGCCAGATGTGCGAGCAGCTGGGAGCCCAGACCAAGGGTGGCGCGCAGGGCGGGGGGGTGCCCAGGCAGGCTGAGAACTCCCTGAGCTGTTTGGGGGTGGGGTGGGGCGGCCAGGAGCACCAGGGGAAGCCCAGCCTATGGGACCAAGTCTCCAAAAGGAGACTTGCCTTTGATCCAGGGCACCAGCTGTGGTCCAGGGACCCTGGGCAGGTTTGGGGGAGTTGTGAACCCCCTAAAACAGAATGCAAATTTTGTGCGTGGGGGAGGGGTGTACACATGTGGATTTTGTTCTGCTGCTGTATTCAGGTTCTTAGTGAGGTCTGTGATCCAAAGCCTGGGTGGGGTCCCCAGCTTTGATTGAGAATTTCCAGAAAGCAGGGCTAGGGCAGCGAGTGGTAGGGTCAGGGTCGACTTGGGGGGCTGTGCTGTTTCTCTCATTCCTTGATGTGGAAAATTGACATTTCCTCAATCTTATGCAAATATTCTTTCCAACAAGTCCCTTATCCCCACCGCCGCCCTCCGCTTCTCCAGAGCTGCCCCTAATCCCAGCCCAGTCTCCAACCCAATTCTGCTCCAGGCCTGCCTGTTCTGGAATCTTATGTTACTAGAAGAAGAAGTATGTGGCAAGAGATACCAACCTCTGCTGTAATAACGGTTTTTTCATTTTTTTTAATGCTGTTTCCCACCCCCTACCCCCACCCATGTTTTCCCCCATCTGCCCTGACGGAGACGTTGTTCCTGGACTTTTTGTTATCACTCCTCCATGGGCCTCTCTGGCTGCATCTGGACTGGAGACTTAAAGCAGGGCCACCATCCTGGGGTGTTCAAGGCAAAGCAAAGAGGCCAGCTTGATGTCCACCCAGCCCTAAGGCTGGGATGAGGATGGCTTCCAGCTAGAGCCAGAATAAATGGACAGGGGCGAGGCGGGGGGGGGCTCCAGGCAGGGACGGCAGCCAGCCAGCGTCCGGGGCCCACTCCACGGAGAGAAGGGCAAAAATGCTGCTGAATCTGCCAGGGCTCACTGAGCTCGCAGAGGCCACTTGGGCAAGATCATGGAAATCGTCTCTGTTAGAGATGCGATTTCAGCTAGTCTTAGAAGACTTGGGGTTTGCTCACGTACTTTGGCGTCTGCGTCTGAGGCTTGGCAAAACTTACATTCCTGGTAGCTTATCACGCCGGAAAACCCATAGATAAAACTCGTCTTCGTTCCTGTAAGTAACATGAGGAAGTTTTGCAGTCAACAAGGGCAAGGTCCAACACACAATCCATCTTCTCTTCCTTGCTCTGTCCTCACACAGCCTTCCCTGCAGGCATCCCGGAGACCACAAGCAGCATGGTGGAAGAGGCAAGCAAGCAATATCTTCCTGTGGCCTTGTGAGCCCTTTGTGTGGGATGGTAGAAAATCCAGGCCTTTCTCAGGACTCCTGTGAACTGGAAGCTCCCTGGGTGCAGTGGGAAATTCAGACTCGATGAAGTGTTAGACCAACGGTACAACTCAGTGCCAATGAAGCTGGGCACAGCTTGAAAGAGAAAACAGTTCGGAAGATGGAAGCTTTGTTCTTCCCCTTTACCTCATGCAAGATGGCTTTGGTGTTGAAGAACTAAAAGACTTGAAGATGATTCCAAGAGCCGAACTCCGAGGCCCAGTTGAGAGCAAAGCTCCAGAAATATAGTGACCACCTCTTCCAGCTGCAGCTGGCTTGTTTTAATGGAAGGTGCATCTGTTTCCTGGGGCTACTGTAACAAAGTCCCACAAACTGGATGGCTACAAAGAGCAGAAGTGTGTTGCCTCCCAGTTCTGGAGACAAGAAGTCCCAAATCAAGGTGTCAGCAGGGCCCTGCCCCTCTGGAATTTGTAGGGGAGATCCTTCCTGCCTCTTCCAGGCTCTGGTGTCTGCTGGAAATCCTTGGTGTTCCTTGGCTGGTAGAAACATCTCCTCACTCTCTGCCTCCGCCATCTTTACAGGGCCATCTCCCTGGTGTCTGTCTGTCTGTGTCTAAGTCTCTCCTCTGTAAAAGGACCCCAGCCATATTGGGTTGAGGCCCACCCTAATCCAGTTCAGCCTCATCTTGACTTATCATATGTTCAAAGACCCTATCGCCAAATAAGGTCACACTTCCAAGTCAGGGGTTATGACTTGTACATATTTCGGGAGACACAATTGAGCCCATAACAGGGGCTCGAACCCCATCCCTGCCTCTGCCTTGAGTTAGTCTGGGGGATGCTGCCAAACTTTTTGGCCTCAGTTTCCTCATCTGTAAAGTGGAGAAGGGTCCACGGTCTCTTATCTGGAACACAGGAGGCCAGAGGTGTCTGGGTGAGATGCGTTTATCACACAGACCACCTTATCCTGGTGGGCTTTGGGGCAGCTCCCCTCAATCAAATACTCATTTCTGCTGGGGGATAATTAATGGCCTTTAATCGTATCCAACAGTTCAGGTCACATTCTCCTGCCAAATTAGTTTGTGCCAAATTTAGGGGGACATTAAGTTTTCAGAGATTTTTGCACTTTTGCAATTTGGGATAAAGGATTAGGACCATGTAATTTCTCACACAGTTGATAAAAGGGTAGACAGAAACAATACAAAGGGCTAGAATGTAAGTTATAACTATCATTATCGTAAGTACTATCTTTTCCCTTCCCTCCTGTTGAGCTGAGCTCCCATATCTCCCAAGAGATTAGAAAAGGGATTACTCATTTTTACTGAGGCAGAAACTGGAGCAAGGGGTGGGGAGTATATTAAATGTAGCAATGGGCGCCTAGGATTTCCCAAGATATTGGCGTGAGACGGGAGGCTCGGAGGCATGGGAAGTTCCAGAGAATAGGAACTGAGCTGTGCGCTGTAACTTAGGGGTGCCATCACGGCCCACAGCTCAAGCCAATGGGCAAATGGGCAAAGACTTACAAGACCAGCCTCCCGGGTAAAAGAAATGAAATCTTTCATCAAAACAGAGCGCTTGCCAGGTCCCTAATGCTCTTTGTCATCAACTTCATTACTGCTTGAAAATTGTAAGTACAGAAAGATGGAAAATTTGGCAAGCCGGGGACGTTCTTGCAGACTGTTTGGTTTCCTTCCATCACCTGGTGTAGCACCCCCAGCACCCAGAAGCAGAATGTTCTGTTTAGCAAATACCTTCCTGGTCAGCAAGTCTTTGCCAGTGTGAGGACAAGAGTCATCTTAAAAGACAATGACATCAAGAAATCAAAAAAAAAAAATAGCAGCAGCGTCTGGGGAAGATTTCATCAGCCCTGAGAAGAGTCTGAGCTCAGAGTCAACCAGAAAGGCGAGACCCCCAGGGTCTCTCTCTGAGACCCCCAAATGAGCAGTAAGCCAAGTCCGTCTTGAAATTCCCTAGGCACTCACATCCTACGCCAGGATGTTTGAGCCAAAACCCCACAGGCTTCCTGAGTATTCCCAAGTGACTCCACAGCCTCCGACAAGGGCAGCTCCCTGGGATGGAAAGCCCCAGAGACTCACAAGGGCCGGGAACATTCCTTGGCACTCCGGGCAGAGGGGTTGCATGTCCCTTGTCCTCCCAACTTGGCAGTTCCTTCCTTCTCCCTGGACGTGGCTTTGCTCCTCTCTGTATCTGCTTTCTCATCGTTGGGAGAAGCGATTTGACCTTAGTTATAGGCTGTAAAACACTCTGTTCCAGATAAGCAGAGCATGGGAGATCACAGGGTAATGCTGTGTGATTTTTCCAACGGCAGCCTAACATTCTCCTTTTCCCAGCTATTTTGGGCTGTGCTGCCCGGTCTCATCGACAAAGGGCAGAGACCGGTATTGCAAACTTGAATTCCATTCCGAAAGGTAGCGACAGGCAGGCTGAGACTGTAGTGTCCCACTGCCAAGGGGTGGGGGTGGGGGAGTCTCCGTGGAGAGCTGGAGAAGTTGCTGAGATGGAAAAGTGGAAACTTGGCAGCCAGGCCAGACCTCCCTGGCCGCTGGCCTACGTTCGTTGCTTCTGGATGGCGGTGCCCGCATTCTGGGAGGCTCAGGGCAGGTGGAGTTCGGGACTGGCAGCTACAGAGATGGCACAGGCTGATCTGCTTCTTTATGGCCCTGGCGTCTGGAGAAGCCCTGGAGAACAGCAGGAGAGGGCCTGTCAGGCGAGGTCAGGGGATAAGGGGCTTCCCTCAGAGTCTTACTTCTGCCTTTGACATGCTTGCTGGCTTTAATCAAGCCATGTATGTCCTCTCTGCCTTAGTTTCTCCATCTCTGAATGTTTCCTCCCGTTTTGGTAATGAATGCTTTCGGCTACAGAAAGAGGCGTAGACGGAACACTTACTAAATTTGTTGCTCAAAATGTAAAATGGGAGGGCCCCCTGGTGGAGTGCGCAGTCCTAACCACCTAGCTGTGAAATGGATGCCTGGGAACCAAGGATTTAGGAGAGGAATGTGTCGGGTTTGATGCAGAGCCATAGATACAAAAGGAGGAGAGAATTTCCAGAACGTGGGATTCCAGAGCACCTCGAGGCGCACCCTCTCCAGAAGGCCGCATCTATTCACCCGAACAGGCAAATACCCTCTGACTGGGTAATCCTGCAGATTTACCTGTAGTTATGCTCAATAAATAAGCTCAAGGACATAAATATCCTAAAGGGAGATCACAAGGACCCTGGTAAACTGCCTTCCACTCCATCGCACAGTGGACCACTGCCTGCTGCCCGGGGAGAACGAAGCCACTGTCTGTACAGTTATATTGAACCATCTTCAAGCCACATTGTGAAGTGAAAAATAACAAAATCTTATGGAAGATCATTAAAGAAGACCTAAATAAAAGGAAAGGTAAACCATTTTGTGAGATAGAAGACTCAATATCATAAAAATCGCAATTCTCCCCAAATTGAGCTACAGACTCAATGCAATTGCAATCAAAATTCCAAAAGCTGGTTGGGGAGAGAAACTTGTCCTACCTCATATGAAGACTTATTAAAAAGAAATAATAATTAAGGCAGAGGCACTTGAGCAGATAGGGAAAATTATACCATCCAATATATAATGGAAAGCCCCCAAACAGACAGGCAGACAGACACAAACACACGAAACACACACACATATGTAAACTTGGATCTATGACAAAGTTTGCCTGGCCTATCAGTAGGGAAAGGATGGATTATTTAAAAACACACACACATACAAACACACAAAACCAGCACTGAAATGTTGTAGCATCCACAGAAGAAGAAATTAAATGCCAAGAGATAAGCTACACCACCTCTCAATAATCAGGCAGTGAGAAGACATGAAGCACCACCAGTTTGGTAAAATTAAAAGTCCTGACAATATTGTGAAGCAACCACATCCCTTGTCCATTGCACACAGTTTTATGCCTTTATGCATTTTACAAATGTTAAAATAGGCAAAACTGAACAATATGTTGCTTAGGAATATATACTTATGTTCTAAAATTATAAAGTAAAGCAAGGGAACGATTAACACAGCATTCAGGACTGTAGTTACTTCTTGGGGTGGGAGGGAGTTGGAAATGGGGAGGAATGTTCTATTTCTTAAATTGGGAGGTATTTATTTGTATAAACGGAGATACATATATAAGTATATATATGCTTAAGATAAATATAGATGCCTAATATAGATGTATGCCTAAGATATATACATATGCATTCATTTAAAATACAAATAAATATTTTATTTGAATAATTTTAAATAATAATACTCATAACCACTTCGGCATGACAAGAAACAAATTCACGAAGGGTTTGTCCCCCTCTAAAAAAGAACTGCAGAACCCTGTGTTTAGCATTTTTCCATTTGGTTAAAAAAAAGTAATCAAGTATATGTGTTTATGGGTTGTTTGTACGTGCATAAAATATCTCCAGGAGGAATCATAAAAACTAGCAGTAGCGACTGCCTCAGGGCGGGGAATGAAGAACAGGGACGGGAGGGACCGTTCTTTTTCACTGTGCACAATTTGCATAAGCTGAATTTTTGCCCCCGTGCATCCATTACTGAACCGAAGGCTTCTGAGAGCCCCAGGGGTGTCTGCTTGCGCCCAGAGACTGAGGGAGCAAGGCCAGCAGGGGAGGGACGGGCCCTCCTCTCCAAGCCCTCCCGCGTCACGTTCGGCTGCCATCGGGTTTTTTTACGATCTTCTAAACGGCCCTCATTGCAGGGCTTGGGGAGGGGTGGGGGTGGGGGTCCCAGGGAGGGGGAGGGGATTGGAGGGAAGGGATGATGAATCAGAGACCCATGTTTGGAAGGCATCGTTGATCGCGATGCCTTTAGTCTCCGGGCGAGACCCCCGGCCCCCACTGTGAGACTTGGGTCCTGACTTCTGCTTTGGACACTGACCAGGGCTCGGAAGGGGCTGACTGGGAGAGCCAGGGAGAGGGGCCCCCCGAGAAGGGCGGTGGCAGAAAGGGGTCGAGGGGACCAGGCAAGGGGTCCCACTCCAGCAGCCTTTAAGTCCCCAACTTTAAGTCCCCAACTTCTGCTTGACCAATGTTACAGAACGACGCGGCAAAGGGGGTCTGCGGGGTGGGAGTGAATAATTCGGCGACCCTCCCTCCCTCCCTTCGTTAGCGACAGGTCCCCTCTCCGGGTCCCGAGCGCTAAGCAGCAAAAACTACAACTCCCAGCGGACTCCGCGGCCGCCGCCTTCGGCGCGCAGTCGCAGAGCAGAGGCTGCCGGGAGCGCGTTGCCCGGAGGCGGGGCGAGCGCTCACCGGGCGGAAGTCGGTCTCCGTGCCCGTCCCGGCCCTGCCCTCGCCGAGGCCCCGCTACCCCGCGGGCTCCCGGAGCCTGGTCCCCACCGGGTGAGTGACGGCCGTGCCCGCGGCCTCCGGCGCCCTCCCCTCCGTCCCCGGGCCCGCCCTTTGTTCCGGCGGCTCCCTCCCCCTGTGATCGGAGCGGGGCCCCTGACCCTTGACCCGCCCACCGTTCTGCGGGCCTGGGGTAGGACGCTCCCCTCTGGCTGTGGGAATCGGTCTGCCTGCGACTGGCGGTGGACGCCTCCCCCCGACTAGTGTGAGGCACCTACTCCTGCAACCGTTGTCCCCCACTCATCCCCCTGGGAGTTCAGACACCCCGACTCTGACCTGGGCTGGCATCCCCCGACTGGCACCGTGTCACCCTGAGGCAGGCCCACCGTCCCTGCTCTCCTCCCCTCCAGGGCTGAAGGCTTTCTCGCCTGCCTGCCTTCCTCTGCAGCTCGGCTCACCTTCCTTCCTTTTGCACCCCACTATTAACCCCCACCCCTCCCATCTGGGCGCTTTCATCCGCGGGGACCGGCACCTCATCCCCTCCCCTCCTTGCTCCTTGGGACTTTGCATCCCCCTCCCGCCTGCTTCCCCCCGGGGACACGTTTCCCTCCCAATTACCTTTCCCCGTCGGTGTCCCCTGGGGACCCTGAGTCTCCGCGACGTTCCGGTTCCGTCTCTCGTTCCGTCTGGGCTGTATGTCCCACACGGCCCCCTACCACGTTCTCCACCCCAGCGTGAGTGCTGGCTCTCAGGCCCGAGGGCCAAAGCTTGGAGACGTGCTGCCGCTCTCCGGGAGCTGTTGAGTCTCCGCGGCTTCCTCTGCTCCCTTTCAGGACGGTCACCCCTGCCTGTCTCCTTCCAGCAGCCCCCCGGCCCCGCAGGCCTCTCAGCAGACCCAACCCCAGAGCCTGTGGGCACCGTGGGGCTGGCAGGGGCGGCATGGCCTCCCTGGGGTCCCCTGCGCCTCAATGCGCCTTCTGTGCGTGCGTCTTGCGCCCGTGAAAGGTGCATTGAAGGAGCCTGCTGGCTTCTCCCCTCTGCTCTCGGCGGGGATTCCTGCCCGGTGCAGCCCAGAGCGTCTTCAAGGGAGAGGACTCGGGTGAAGCATGGGTTATTCACTCAGACACTTGTCAAAAGCCCTGAGGACAGAGGACTCCAGGTCTCCTCCCACTCATTTTCTTGCCCAAATTAACCTGATCACAAAAGATGATGTCTCCCTACAGAGTGCTGGAGGCGATCCTATGCTTGCGACTCTACAGCCACCACTTTTGTGAGCATGTTATCCTTCTGTCGGGGTATAAGTCTGATAATTCGAATAACTGTCCATTAGTTAGTAGTCTCCTTTCTTCCCTGCAAAGCTGAACCCAAATGTAGCTCATGCCACATTTTCCGAGCTCGTAGTGCCTTAGGAAATGAGTTGGCTTAAGCCATCGGTACCTGTGGGCATTTTTATCTGCCCCCCCAAGCCATCAAGGCAGTGAGGAGAGACCCAGGTGTAGTCAGAGCACTTTGCTGTGGTAGCACTTCCTCCTACCCCTGAATGTGGCCTTTGGGGGGCAGGCTCCCCCAAATCCACTTGGCCCTTTCATCTGAGGCTCAGAGCCCCTCCAGGCAGCAATCTGGCACCCTCACAACAGCCATACAGGCTGGGAGTAAATGCTCTAGCATTTTCTCTTTCAAACACGGATATCTACAGTCTGGGAACATTGTCATTTGTCCCAAGTTCTGAAACGGATGGTGCTATAACAAAAAACTCATCTCCCTGTTGAACAGACATTTGCAGAATGGTCCTAGGGATACTGAAAAAACAAGACAAGCAATTATTCTTTCCCCTACACTCTGGACTGTTGAGGTTTCCTGGAAATCTCTTATTAAATGCCAGCACTTAAGGGAATTAAAACTTTTATATTGCTTTTTAAGAACTTTTATATTGATTTTCCTTTTCATTAGCTTGAGATGATTAATGGGGGGAAAATAATCCTGATAATCTTCTCCTGTTTGGGAAGATGTTCACTTTTCTCTTCTTGTCTATATTTATTTTTAATCCTACTCGTTTACCTACAGTAAGTCCCATAATGAAATGGAACCCAGAGCTCCATTCCCGATCTTCTGCGTATGTTAGTGTTCGGTGGGAGAAAGAGTCTTGTGCCGTGGAGCAGTAGGAGGGAGATTGGGCAGGGCCTCTTGTCAAGACCTGGAGGGGTGCAGACGAGGGGGCAGAGCGGATGGAGGGGCACTGAGCGGGCAGTGTGGGAGTGAGTGAGGCAGGCAGCCAGGCCAGCCGCAGGGTCCCACTGGGTGGAACGAAAGCCGTGGTGAAGCTGGGCCTTGTGTTCCTGAAGCCCTGTGCCGAGGACAGTGGGAGAAGGCCAAGGAGGTGGGTCTGTGCAGGTTCAGCTCCACCGTCTGTGGGTCGGCTGTGAGGTTATTGCCAGGTCCTCTGGACGGCGACACATGATGTGGGATGTGGCCTGGGGTGTCACGCTCACTGGGGAGGGTAACTTTGTCATAGTTCCTCAAAGTGTAAAGTTGATGATGGCACAGATCAAACATTCACAGCCCTGTCATGATGCTGTAAGGGCAAACTAGAAGATTCTGAAGCTGTCCCATCCACCCTGTGGCAGGGCCTTGGGTAAACAGTCCTGGCCCTGGGGAAGAGCTGGAGGCTCTTTCCCTGTCTCCTTCCTTGTGGTCGGTCGGCAGAGCCATGGCCCCCCAAGGTTGCCCATGTCCAAACCTTCGGAACTTGTGAATATGGCAAAGGGGACTCAAGGTTGCTGGTAATCTGATAGAGAGAGCATCCGGGTAGGCCTGGTGTTAGCACAGCATCCTTAAAAGCAAAGAAGGAGATTGGAGAGAATCAGGAGACGATGGCAGAAAAGCACAGGGAGCCACAACATGGCTGGGTTTGAAGGTGGAAGAAGAGGCCATGAGCCAGGGAGTGTGGGCGACTTCTAAAAGCTAGAAAGAGCAAGAAAATGGATTTTCTTCTAGATTATTCAGAAAGGAACAGAGCCCTGCTGACCCCTTGATTTCAGCTCAGTGAGACCCCCAGCAGTCTTCTGTCCTCAGAAGTGTAAGACAGTATATTTGTGGGAAATGTACATGAGAAGCTATTGTACTTCTCTTGGGCAGTTGACTTAAAAACACAAAGTCAACAACAGAATGCCACGCAGGAGGCTGCTCTCTGGAGTGCGGACTCAGAATCCCTGCAGCCTGTAGCTGACTTTGTGGTGCACGTCTTCCTGCTACCGCTCAGTCTTCCACCACTCACTCCTACCCACATCTGAGGTGGGATTTCAGATACCAAGATAAATCTGGCGTTTCAAAAGAGAGGAATCCCTTGAGTCAGTGCCTTGGGTTTCCAAGGGCCCGGCCCGTGGTAGGTGCTCAGGAAATGGCCGTTTCTTTGAGACCCTCTGATCCAGAGTCCCGTGAGGCCACTGGCAGTGCTGTCATTTCGGAGCCCTCAGCATCTGTCTTCACCTTGGAAGCCTGGAAAGGTCACTGGGGGGAGTGGACTTGGCACCGAGCAGGGTAGGTGCTCCTTCCTGCCTGCTCTGTGGGTGCAGGAGTGAGGGGCTGGGGAAGGGAAGGGGCTGCCGGCTGCCCCGTGAGGGGCGGCAGGGAGTGAGAAAGGGTCCCCCCTCGTGTCAGCGCCCCGTCTCCTGCCCTCCCTTCCTGCACCACCCGGATCCTGAGAGGGAGGGGTTGGCCCCGCAGCCACCCTTAAAGCTGTTTGTTCTGCCACCTCTACACCACTCCCAAAGGAAGCTGGGGGGGCCCTCTGGGTGCCAGGATGTCTCCACTCCGCAGCCTTCTTCGGAGCCCAGTGCAGTCCTGTGGGCGGCCCATGGAGGTAGGGGGTTCCTGGCCCTAACTCCTGTTTTTAATGGCAAAGGGGTGCCTTGCTTCTGGGGCAGGGGAGGAGCAGAGAAGGGGCAGGGAGCCTTCCTAGGTGTGCAGGAAGGGGAACCCGCGGCCTCCTCGCTTGGGGCTCCTCCCCCAGGGCCTGGAGCCTGCTGCGGAGTGGTGCTGCAGCTGCTTCAGACCATGCACAGAGAATTCCTGGGGGGGACAAACCGGAAAGGCATGAGTGTCAGGACGCTGCGTTACCACCTGGCCCAGGCAAAGGGCTGGGAGAGGAGGTGAGGGCTCAGAGCTTTGGTAGCTGTGGCCCCTCATCCTTTCCAGGGAGGTCACATCTGTAGGGTGGGCTGGTGTCGGGAAAGGCAGTGACAAGGTGCAGTCCCCTGGGCTTCTGCAATGGGCAGAGAGCTTACCTGTGGGCCCACCTGAGCAGGTGAACTTGGCCAGTCAGAGGACTTGTGACTTTTTACTGTGGCTCCTTGGACCTACTTTTCCTGATGACATGAAATCCTGCCACAGGTGGCAAGACTGACAAACTCCTTGTTGGTGACAGTAAAGCAGACATTTAAACTGCTTAGGGTTTTGAGAGGTGTGGGCAAGGAGAAAAGCCTCAGGCTTCTATCTTGTGGGAAGTGCTTTGTCCATTTCCTCCTCGCCTGCAGTAGTTACTTTTGTTGTTGTTTGCAGCTGGCAAATTCTATTTTTTTTTTTTAATCAAAATGCGAGCTGTCACCATGCCAGCCTCCAGCAACAAGACCCTGCAGGCAGCACAGTCCTTCAGATTGGTTTTATGTGATGAGCCGGCCTGTGGTCGGGGAGGTGGGGGACAAACAAAAAGGCATCTGACTTGAAACTTTCTTTTTTTATGAAATTTTTAAAGTAACTCTTGGGATATTAAAGGAGGAACAAAGACCCAGGGTTGGTTTGATCCAGAGGAAATTTAGCTTCAGTGGTGACCTTAAAGGAATTTTCTGGAAGGCAGAGTGCTGCTGTCATTGACACAATCATTCTCTTACTTGGTGAAAGGTGATGGAGTGCCGGGTTTTTCTGTCCCCAAGTAGATCTTGGGGAAGCCATTGTGGTGAAGGCAGGGTTCCTTCCGTCTGGGGATTCAGAGTAAGGGGTAGGGAGTAAACAAGTGCGCAGGTAATTGCAGCCTGGTGTGGTCCATACTCGGGCAGAGGATGTCCCAGATATGGGGGTGGCGGAGGGGAGAACATGGGGCCCTGGTTCCCTGGAATAGGCTATCCCAGACTTGTCTTAAACGACAGGCGTTTACTCTCTAATGGTCCTGGAGGTCAGAAGTCCAGCTCGCTTCCCTAGGCGGAAGTCCGGGTCAGCCACACTCCCTCGGGAGCTCCGGGGAGGTTCCAGTCCCTGCCCCTCTTGGGTGGGGGCTGCTTGCGCTGCCTCTTCTGTCATCAGCGCTCCCTCTGCCCTCCTGTCGGGACCCTCATGATAGCGCGCAGGGCCCACCTGGATGAGCCGGTGCCCTCCCATCCTGAAAGCCCTAACTTAATCTCATCTGTGGCCTCCGTTGCCATGGAAGAGAACACATGCAGGTTCTGGGATTAGGACTCGGATAGTTTGGGGGTGGAGCAGGGGGTAGGGGCACGGGCTTCACCATGGAGACAGGGAAAAAACGGAAGGAGCAGCAGGAGCATGACTGTCATGGCACATCCAAGGGTTCTAGATGGTTCCATGCGGTCAACCGAGGTTGGCATTCCAGGTTGAGGAAGCAGCCTGTGCAAAGCTCTGGGCACTCGGAATGTGCAAGTAAATCATGGGCGCAGCACAGGCAGGTAGGCTGCCCAGCCTGCTGAGCCTGAGGAGTTTGGTCCGGAGCCCTTTTTAGAAAGAGCAGTCTGTCGGGGGGCCGGGGCCAGGGAGCCACACGCCGTGTCAGGGCAGGTCGTGGAGACCTCGGCTCTGCAGGCTCCCCGGTCTCTTGAGGATTGACTTGACCTGGCCTGCACACTTTCGGGTTTACAGTGCCACCAGCAGTGTGAGTGGGGAGGGCGGCAGCAGCCAGACCATGCAGGCCGGGACTGAGGGCAGCCCCTGCCCCGACACAGCCCCGGGAGTCGACACCGTTTTCATCCACAGTTGGCAGATGGGGGAAATGCAGCTCAGAGAGATACAGACACTTGTCCAGGGTCACGTGGCTGGTAAAAGGCAGAGCCGGGACAGGGACCTGGACACCTGGGCTGCCCAGGAGGGCTTCGGAGGAGCCGCATGAGCCTGCCCGGGCAGGGGCAGTGGGGCTGGAGGGGATGAGTTGGGGGGCCCGGTACCTGCTGGGCTGTGGGACCAGGGATGCCGAGGGTGGCGGCTGCTTCCCAGGGTGATCCTGAGGCTGGGCAGGGTCTGTCACCAGGATAGCATGTTCCTGAGTAGGAGCCTGTTTGAGTGTGGGGCCGAGTTCCCTTGGAACAGGGGCTCAGCAGGCTCGGAAAGGGCTGAGCCAGAAAAGTGCTTGGCAGCTCCCCTGGAGGTGGAGCCCTGGGGAGTGGCAGGGCGGGAAGAGGTGGGCAGCCGGGTTTTCTGGGCTGAGAAGGCCAGGAGAGTATGTGCCCTGAGGCCGGGAGCCAGGTGCTGTCACCAGCCCCAGACAGCCTGTGGGTAGTGCCACGGGGCCAGCCAGGTGCAGACAAGCCCCCCAGGCACAGAGGGTCCAGAGGGCAGGCACAGGAGGCAGCCCATGGACCCGCTGTCAGGGTGGTGAGGTCAGGGCCGAGAGGCCGGTGGGTAGAGAGGGCTCCCCGGTGCTCACGGTGTTGACGGAGTGCGCCCACCATGCCAGGGTGTGTGGAGCCTGGAGAGGAGCGGGGTGCAGGTGTGCTTCTGGGCCGGGAGAGTCGGGGGCATGCTGCAGATGATGCGTGAAACACAGAATTCCCACCCACTCCCCATGTGAACACAGACATCTGGGATCCAGAGGGTTCAGAGCTCAGGGCCGACACTGGGCCGAAGGGAGAAAGTTGGGAATCTTGAGCCCGTCCGCCACGTTTGGAGCCTTGATGTTGGAGAGGAGTCTGAAACCTGCGCACGTGCAGAACTGAGAGCATGGCCTTGGGGGGCAGGAGGGGATCCAGCAGGGGGGTACCTGTGTCCCCACTGTGAAGACCTCCGTAACCGAGCTCAGTGGTCAGCACGAGGCACCTTTCCCGGGGCCAAGGGAGCCCCTTCCTGAGGAGTTCCCGAGAGGCCTGCGCCCTTTGCCTGCAACTGAGGTTGGTGAAGATTGCCGCAGCCCCCAGGGAGGCCACAAGATTTCTCCAGGGCCTGGCAGCTGGCTCTGCCCCAGTGGCTGGGCCTGGTGTGATGGGGCCTTCCTCCCAGCAGCAGGCCCCATGTGCCTTCCCTCCCTCCTCAGTGGCTGCTTTGCTGAACTTGTGTTGTGGGCAAACACTTATGAATCTCTCTGGAAAGCAAGGGGAGAGGAGCGACTGGGGCTCGGTGTGGCGGCACTGCTGTGCTTTTTCACCCTTGTGGTTCCGGTGGCGGCTGCAGAGGGGAGAGACGTGCAGCCTCGGAAGCCAGCAGAGCCTGTGGCCTGTGGGCCCAGCGAGCAGAAGCCCTAGGGTGGCCTGGAGTCTCGAGGGTGCCCAGCCCTCCCAGGCACGGCCTGTCAGTGGGAACGGCATCTGCCTGTGCAGTCAGAATGTGTATAAGCAGACTGCACGTGTGTGTAGTCATACTGTGTGTGCATCATAGTCAGATCATGCATGAGCATGCTGAGGGCCTGCATCTTGCTGATGGTGTCTGCAGAGTGCCAGGGAGCAGCCCCCTCCCGCCGGGCTCTTGGCAACTGCCCTGCAGACAGACAGCTGTCCATCGTGGGCGGCTGAGGCTGGCCTGACACATCCATGGCCACTCAACACTGCTGTGGTCTATGTGGGAAGCAAGCATGGGGGTGGGAGTTGGTGTGGTTCTGGCCGCTGCCCCAGCCAGGAGTTTGTCACTTGCCAGGCATGGGGCTGCTGGGCCCAGGGCAGGGCTCAAAAGGAGCCGGAGGCCGAGCCAGGCCCCCAGGCAAGCCCAGTGGTGCCTGGGAGCCGACCCACAGACCTGCCAGGCGGCAAATGCAGCTCGGATGCTGGCCCTGTGGATATTTGTAGGGATAGAAAAGGCTGGGGAACAGATGCTGTCCACAGCAGCAGCAGCAGCTCAGATCCCAGCCCAGAAGGTGTCCACTTGGCTTTGGGTATTCGTAAATATTGCCACATTTGACTGTCACAGAGTCCCAGCCCAAGAGGAAGTCCAGGCCCATTCATGCACTAAGTGAACATATGTCTCCTTGGCACTGGGCACTGTTCTAGGAACCGGGGGCAGAGAGGTGCAGACAGTCAGACACTGTGACGTCACGGGATGGCATGTGCCAAGGAAGGGGGTGAGGGTGATGCTGGGAGCAGGGTGATCAGGGAGATGCCCCTGGCCCCCCTCTTGCCCCCCTTGGCTCCACCTTGCCCCTCACCCCTCTCCTCAGCGAGATGGCAAAGGCCCAACCCACACAGGCTTCCTTCTCCCACCCGGCTCTCTGCCCTGTCAGTGGGGCCGTGGAGATGGGGTCATTTTGCATTGGGGAGATGTCACCTCTTGCTGGATATGAGTAAACAGAGATATCGCTGGGGTCAGGGCTCAGTTAGGCTGAGGAAGTAACGATGGCCACCAAGTGGCAGGAATGTCTGTTAGTCTGGGGAAGTTGGGTTTCAGACCGCGACACGTGGCCAATGGGAGGCCATGATGGTTTCAGGGCCACTGATCTCTCTCCTGTCTTCCAGGGTGCAGGTCCCACCTGGCTTCCAGTCTGATGCCCGTCCCTCCCTGTGAGCGCCTGGAATGGAGTGACCCTATGCACTCCCTGCGGATCAGCGTGGGGGGGCTTCCAGTGCTGGCGTCCATGAGCAAGACTGCGGACCCCCGCTTCCGGCCACGCTGGAAGGTCATTGTGCCCTTCCTTGTGGGTGCTGCCACCCTCTGGCTGCTCTATTCCCACCGCTCGCCCCAAGGCAGGCCCAATGCCCACAGCCACAGGCTCGGCCTGCCGACCACCGACCGCTACAATGACACCTACCCCCTGTCCTCTCCCCAGAAGACGCCGGGCGGGACCCGGTACCGGATCGCGGTCATCGCCGACCTGGACACAGAGTCCAGGGCCCAGGAGGAGAACACCTGGTTCAGTTACCTGCAGAAGGGCTACCTGACCCTGTCAGACAGTGGGGACAATGTGGCCGTGGAGTGGGACAGGGACCCCGTGGTCCTGGAGTCCCACCTGGCTGAGAATGGGCGGGGCATGGAGCTCTCGGACCTGGTGGTCTTCAACGGGAAGCTGTACTCGGTGGATGACCGGACCGGCGTCGTCTACCAGATTGAAGGCACCAAGGCTGTGCCCTGGGTGATCCTGTCTGACGGCGATGGGACAGTGGGAAAAGGTAAGGCGGCTGGGCTGGCTGCCCACTGGAGCTCTGAAGGGACTTGGGGAGGCTCCGGGGCGGACCGTGTGCCAGCTTGATCCCACAGGCGTGTGGTAAAGAACCTGCACCCCGAAGCAGGGAAGCCAGGAGGACTTTGTCTCCCCGGCTCTGATCCATGGCCTCCCCGAGCCACGAGCCAGAGCCTGGTGTTCTTTCCTAACCAGAGTAGGTTCTAGAAGTATTAGGTTCTTGTTCGAGTCTGCCAGAGAATTGTGGAATTCTTTCCAGGGCAAGTCTCAGGGCTAGATCCAATGCCATTTTAAATGCCCGCAGGAACTTTGCTTGTCTTCAAAGACATTTTAAGTTCATGCTGGGATTATAGCCTCCATTTAAGGCCTTGGTGTCAGCTGTTCTAATTTTTGAACGGGGACTTTGGTTTCCATTTATCAAAAACGAAAATGTCTTCCGCTGCCCCTCCCTCCTATTTCAGCAAACCCAGCAGGAAGAGGGTCTGGGTGTGAGCTGCCGTGACTCCTCTTGATTGGAATCTAACCTTGGGATCCCTGGTGACCCATCGGCTCTGTGGTTCACTAGAAAGGAGCCCCGAGCCCTCAGACATGGGGAGGTGGTGAGGGCATTGCAGAGAAGTTTAAAGAAGTTTCCATGTTTGTCTGCACTCCAGCGGTGGAGCTGCAGTTTCTCAAGAGCTGAACTCCACTGCAGGCTTTCCAGGGCCAGGGGAAATAATGCAGTGAACTAACCGGGCCACCCATGTCCTCGCCAGGCCCTCTGTGGTGACAGCATCTCCTCAGTGTTTGCTCAAGGCTGGGGCAGCCAGGGGGCAGTGCCCCTTTCCCCTCTCTCTCTGGCAGGGCTTTAGGTAGTCTCCGCTCAGACAGAGAAAGGGGGTACAGGGAGACTGCCCTGAGCTTGGCCAGGTAGGTGGAGAATATCTCATCTCAAAAGGGTCTCTGGGACCTGGTGGGATTACTGGGGCCCCAAGGAACTGAACAGGCCCTTCCAGAACCACCCACAGAGAAGCAGTCCAGAGGTGCTGCTTCCTTCTTATGGGGGCCGGGGTGAGAATGAAAGCACAATCCTGAACACCAGGTGTGGGGCAGGTGCAGGTCTCCTGGAAGAACCTCCCGCTCTCCTGCACCTTCTCTGGCTCTCGGCAGTGAGGGGCCCCAGTGAGAGGCTGGGGGCTGCCACAAGGGCAGTGAACCCCTTCTGCTATGTAGGACATTTCATTTCAAGCTGCTCTTCTTTTAAACTCTTCTAGGATTTGAGAAAAATCTTGAGGTTGGGGTTATGGCACGTGCAAGGGGAGGATTTGGGGTTCAGGGAGCCCCACAAGAACGGTGGCCACACCTTTTGGAAAGGGTGAAGTGACAGCAGTCGGAGGAACTTAAGTTGACTGTAAAAATGTATGTCCCGATAGAGGGAGCTAAGATGGCAGCATAGAGAGGAGTGGAAGACTTTTAGTACCCCTCCCCAAAACAACTCATAAATGACAAAAAACTAGTGAATAACCTGGAATAACAGCAGAGAGACACACGTGACTGTCCACTCATCATCCACCAACCAGAATTGGGAGGAATGCCTGAGATCACAGCATAAATTCTGTAAGTAAAACTGTGGACCCACACTGAGAGCCAAGAGCCGAGCGCCTAGAGCCCCTCCCTCACGGAAGTCGCGCGGTGCACTCTCTCAGACCAGCTCCAAGTGGGGTTTTAACTTTAACTGCTCAATACAGACAGCGAATCCTCAACAAGCAGACAGAGGCTTTTGGTGACAACTGACCTTGGGAGAGTCAGGGGACATATCTGTCTCAGGACAGGGAGCCCAGAGGATCGGGTGCTATCTCTGGCTAATGGGTGAACCTGGGAGTTTTTTGTCCCTCTCTGTCTGTGGAGAAAAACTCGGCCATTCTCAGCCCACAGCACCTTGCAGTAAAGACAGCCTCCGCCATTTTAAAATCAAAACACTTTGATCAGCAGAGTCACAGAAACAAAGAACATATTGATATGCAGGTGACATCTCTGGAGGGGGCATAGCTTCCCAAGAGGAAAGGGAGGGGCCCAGCTCTATGCCCGTCTTTCAGTCTTTCCGGAACCAGACCCCAAAGCCTGGGGGAGGAGAGCCACAGGCCACACCCTCTTACACAGGCAGTGACAAGCTGACAGGTGGATTTGCCCGGCAGAAAAGCACAGGTGTCTCAATCCTCTAAGAAAAGCCATCAGGGAAACCAGATAATGAATTTTACCTCCTTCTGTGACCTGAGCCTGTTCTCATCTGGGAAAAACTGATTGGGGTGGTCTAGGAGGTCAGATGCCTAGACAACAGAAAACTACAACCTACGCTAAGAAAAACAAAGCTATGGCCCAGTCAAAGGAACAATTGTACACTTCAACTGAGACACAGGAATTTAAACAACTAATGTTACATCAATTCAAAAAGTTTAGACAATATTCACAGAAGAGACAGAGGCTGTAAAGAAAACACTAGGCATATATAAGGCAGAAATTGAAAGTTCAAAAAAACAACCAGTAGAATATATGGAAGTGAAAGGCACAACACAGGAGATGAAAGACACAATGGAAACAAACAACAGCAGATCTCAAGAGGCAGAAGAAAACACTCAGAAACTGGAAAACAAAACACCTGAAAGCCTACATGCAAAGGAGCAGATGGAGAAAGGAATGAAAAAATATGAGCAACGTCTCCGGAAAGTTAAAGATGAAACAAAGTACAAGAATCTACGTGTCACTGGTGTCCCAGAAAGAGAATAGAAGGGAAAAGGGGCAGAGGCAATAACAGACGAAATAATCAATGAAAATTTCCCATCTCTTGTGAAAGACATAAAATTACAAATCCAAGAAGCACAGCGTACTCCAAACAGAATAGATCTGAATAGGCCTATGCCAAGACACTTAATAATCAGATTATCAAACGTCAAAGACAAAGAAGGAATCCTGAAAGCAGCAAGAGAAAAGCAATCCATCACCTACAAAGGAAGCTTAATAAGACTATGTGCAGATCTCTCAGCAGAAACCATAGAGGCAAGAAGGAAATGGTGTGATATATTTAAGATACTGAAAGAGAAAAACTACCAACCAAGAATCCTATATCCAGCAAAGGCATCCTTCAAATATGAGGGAGAGCTCAAAATATTTTCTGACAAACAGACAATGAGAGACTTTGTGAACAAGACACCCACCCTACAGGAAATACTAAAGGGAACACTGCAGAGTAATAGGAAAAGACAGGAGTGTGTGGTTTGGAACACAATTTTGGGAGATGATAGCACAGCAATGTAAGTACCCTGAACAAAGATAGCTATGTATATGGTTGAGAGAGGAAGGTTGGGAGTATATGAGACACCAGAAGAAAGGAGGAAAGATAGACTGGGACTGTGTAGCTTGGTGAAATCTAGAGTGTTCAGCAATTGTGATAAAATGTACAAATATGTTCTTTTACAAGGGAGAACAAGCAAATGTCAGCCTT
>PVKY010000660.1:0-42827 GCA_004027775.1 Bradypus variegatus
AAAAATGGCTCTGGGCCCTGGGAAGGAAACCCAGGACTCCGATACAAACTCACAAAGCGGTGGGGGGGATATGTGTGGGAAATAGTCAGGTATAGAAATTCCGAATACTGGCTTCTGTGGGAGCCAACCTCTCCAAGAGCAGCCCCAGCAGGGAGGACAGGCCTGCATCTGAGACCAGCTCAGCCCCCCTCCTTGTTCAAGCTGGAGATAGGGGCAGCCTGCCCTCCCCCCAGCCACCCGCCCCAAACCTCAGAGCCTCCCACCCAGCCCCTGGACGGGGGCCTGGAAACTCGGCACTGCAGACTCATCAGCTTTTCCAGCCCTATGAGTGAGTGTGTGTGTGTGTGTGAGTGTGCACGCACACGCATTTGCTCTTTTGAAAGAGATGGAGGGTAGCAACTAGGGAAACTGCTGTGAGAGAGAGGGGGCCCCAATCTGGCTAAGGGGCAGGGGAAGCATCCTACCCTTTCCCCTCCCATCCCCTCCCATCTCACCTGGAGGCACCTCACTTTGCTCTTTCTAGTGAGTCTTGATCAGCAGAGCAAAAGGAAGAAGTGTAGTGGACACATCCTAATTGAGAATCTAAGAAGAGATGAAGCAGGACATGGGTTTAAGTAATGGGAGGGGGGTGGCTCAGACCCTTCCCACAAAGAGGGTCCCATTGGGGACACACGGACACCACAGCTAGTCCTAGGAACAGAGCCTGGAGGAGGCACGTGTGCCAGCCCCCACCCAGCCTGGGGCAGCCTCTGGGATGGGAGAGGGGTCTCCTGAGAAGGTGAAGAACAGTTCCGCCAGATAAGAAGCCACCTCCCAGCCCAAGCCTCTCCATTCAGCAAAAAAAGTACCACAGGGCTGTATCTCCTCCCCGGCAACCACCCCCACAGACAAACCCACATCCTCTCCCTAGAGAACCTCCGGGGTCCTCCTCCTGAGGTCTCAAAGCACCTTACTGATTTCTTCTGGAGAGAACCAGCCAGAAAGCAGAGGCCGTCGGGGAGCAGGTCCAGATATCCTGGCTCCCGAACGTGAGTCGTGAGTCACCTGGTCTCTCCCCACAGCTGTCCCAGGCAGCCGTCTTCCAGCCCCACCCTCCTCTCCTACAGGCCGCAGCCCGGCCTTGGGCATCCCCCACGCTGCGGGAAGACAATCACCGGGCTGGAGAGGGGCAGGGGGCTCAGGCAGGGAAGTGGCCCATTCTCCCTCCCACATTTCCGGAAGGTTGCCAGGAAGAGGGGAAGGCCTGGGTCCCACCAGCCAGGCTGTGGTGGGGCAGCAAGGGGCTGGAGGCAGCAGACGGGCGGGGTGCTGTGCGTTTGTGTGTGTGCAGCCTGGGCACATGTGTACTGACGCCGCATGTGTATGCATGGGGGCGGGGCGTGAGGGTGCACAGACCCTTCAGGATGGATGTGCTTGTGTGAGCATCCAGGGACAACAGGACGGGTGGAGTGGAGAGAGATCAGAGGGTCCCTGGGAAGAAGAAAGGGGCGTGCAGTAGAACAGATGTCTATTTCATTGTCTCTGGGCTGGAGAGAAAGAGGGAAAGGACACTTCTGCCCTGATATCCTCCTACCAGGGTCCTGAATTCCATACCAGGCAAAGCACCAGGCAAAAGACCTGGCCTGGATTGCTGGTCCTTTCAGCTGGCAGGGTGAGGGGTATGGGAAAGTCCCCTTCACCCGCAGGCTCCCAAAGGCGGCAGGGAAACTGGGTCAGGATGGGGGCTGGGATCCAGGCTGGTCTGGCACAGGTGCATGGCCCTGGTACACCCAGTGGGTCTCCCTCCTCCCTCAACCTCCACACTGGCCAGCCCAGACCCCCTGCCACCCCCTAACAGCACTTCTCTGCCCCACTCACCGTGCTCCTCCTCCAAAGCCTCCCTGCCTCTTCCTGGATGGGGCCTCCCAGATCCTAGCTCTCTGTGTCTTGGTCTCCCCCACACAAACCAAGGACAAGCCCGGGCCTGCCAAGCCAGAGCGAGAGAAACCAACCCAGGCTGCCCCAGGATCTGGGGTGGGTGGAAGGACTCCAGAGCAGCTACCTAGAATTCTAGGGCTTCTCCAGAGAGGAAACTGAGTACGGGAGCGAGGGAGGGGAGAAGGACGCGTGGAGTATGCAAGACCAGGAGTCCTGGTCCCAGCAGCTGGCCCTGTCCCGAGATCCCCTCCCCTTGGAATTTATAGGCAGCCTTTGCCTCTGGGGGGCTGCCAGGGGGCAAGGACTTCTGGGAACTCCAGATACACCTGACACCTGAGGGGCTTCCAGCACTGCAGACAGGGAGTCATGGCTTGCCGCCCTGGGATTAGGGAATGACGGGAGGAGGGAGGCAGGAGATTTGGGAGTTGTGTGCCCAGAGCTGGGGGAAGGAAGACTCAGGGCTGCCCTGATAGAACAAGACACACATCACCCCCCTGCAACAGCTCCTCCCCAGCCTGGTTGGGACACTGGGACACCCCTCTTTGGCATCTCTGGAGACAACCCTGCCTGTCCCGTCTGCTGGAAGACAGGTAGGCCTAGAAGACCATGGGAGTGATTTCCTTCCCCCCCAGAACCTGCCCACGCACACACCCCTGGTGGCAGTGCCCCAAGCACCCCTCTCCTGAAGGCTGGCTGAGAGAGCAGGGCAGGGAGGAGGAAGGCAGAAGAGTCTGGTGAGAGAGGAGACTCAGCAACCCACGGTCCTTCTATCCAGACTGTTCGCAGGCCCACTCCCCGAGCCCTGCTTCTCCAGCCCACAGCCCCTCAGCACTCCCCGTGGGCAAAGCACATGGACCCTGAAGACATGTGACCCCATGAGGGAGGCAAGGGAGGTGCTGCTGTCACCTCCCCAGGGAGGAAGAACCTGATAAGGAGGCTCAGGAGCCTGTCCAAGGCCACACAGCTAATGAGCCACAGTTCAGGCTCACACCACATCTCCCGGACTGTCAAGGGCTACCACACATTGAAGGTCGCTGGAAACTGAGTCCCGAATCAGAAAAACAGATCAGCAGTTTGGGAAATGGAGATTGAGAGCAGCATGGGGCCGTCCCACTGGGGGTGGGCAGGTTTTGGAGGGGAAGGAAGTCACTCCCAGGGGCCTCTGGGCCTACTCCCCTCCCAGCAGCCAGGAAGGGCTGGGCCCTCTCCAGAGAGGCCAGAGAGGGGTGCCCAGAGCCCCCAGGCCAGGCTGGGGGGCGAGGGTGCGGCTTGCAAGGGTGTCACATGTCTTGTCCCGTCTGAGGTGGCCCTCACCACGGTCCCCGGAGCTCTGGCCACACACCTTCCTGGCTGTCCAGGCACGTCCAGAGAGGAGGGTGAGCAGCAGTGGGCAGGAGGCAAGGACTGATAAGGAGTGACACTTGCCCTGCAAACATACCTAAGGGGACCAGGAGAGTCCCAGGGTCTTGCCTAATCATTCCCCCCATCACAACCACCAACTCCCTTCCTCAACTCCTGGCTCCAGCTTCCTTGCTCTTCACCCAAGAACTCACCCTTGGCCTCTGCCGGGCACAGCCCTGTGAGGGGCGGGGGCTTGCACTCAGAGTGTGGATACCTGGGAGCACCTGGCAGACCAGAGGGGAAGGGCTTCTGCCCCCCTCTCCCTTCCTCCGCCCTTGTGGCATCCTAGCTTACTATTCTTGATAACCATAGGCAGCTTGGCCCCTTGGGGGCAGCCCTCTTTCCAATCCCCTCCTGCCCCCACCCCACCCCTTTATCCCCAGGACCCACCCCCCCAATATCTCTGAAAATACCAACCAGTTTGGGGTGGGGAGGGTTGAGGCAGAGGTCAGTCTCAGGTCACTGCCCACACAGACACTCAGGGCTCCCAGGCTCCTGTTCTCCCTCCCCACCCCACCCCCTACTCCAGGCACCCCAGCTCTAACCAGCCTCCACCTCAGGGAAACCCACCCACCCTCCAGAGGAGCAGGGACTATGGTGGTCAAGGGGCCAGGCCCCATTGGCCAGAGAGGAGCTCAGAAAAGAGCCATCCCCGGCCCCTGCTACCAGCGGTCACCTTTGGCCTACTGGGTGTGGGCAGCCTCCAGAGCCCAGCAGTCACCTTTGGCCCTCATGCCATCCCTCCTCCCCTACAGGCCACTGGAAGGCCAGCCCCTTCCCCACCGCCCCCTCCTGCATACCCACCCCCGTGCCTATTATACCTCAATTCTTTTTGGCTGTCACCGTTTGAAGGCTGAATCAGAGAGGTGGGAGGAAGAGAGAGGGGACGGGATTATACGTGCTGGGGGCCGGGAAGGGAAGGGTGTTTGGAGTTACAAGGTAAAAGGAGACCTCAGCCAGCATGGACTGGCCGGGAGGCTGGCTAGCAAGGGACCTGCCAAGGCAGGGCAAGGACTGGGGGCGGTGGAGTCTTGGGCTTGGGGGCCTCTCCCCAGGCCTGAGGCACCCAGGTGCCCCAGCAGCGAAGAGGACATGGGAGTCCCCTGGTGTGAGGCCCTGGCTGGAGACTGCCCACTTTCTGTAAGTCTTTTGAGTAGATGGGAGGATGGGGGGGGGCCTGGAAGGAGGCCTGGGAGAGCTGGGGACCCCAGGGAAGCCCCCTAGTGTCTCCTGTCAGTTGTCCCTGCTATCTGCTTCCCGGTTGCCTGGCCCATCCCCAGGCCAGAGGCAGGCAGCTGAGAGCTAAGTGGTGGCTCAGGGCCTGGAGATGACCTTTCTGGCCTAGGCCTGGGCCTTCCCCTGCTGCTGTGGAGCAAAGATTCCTGCCTCCCCTCTCCCCCACCTCTCCCTGAGCCTGTGCCCACAGCTGCTCTGGCAGAAACAGCCTGTGCTTGACCATGAATTCCCAAGGCCTGAAGGGGCAAGGGCCTCCAGAGAGCGAGCTCTGGGGCTGAGCAGTAAAATGAAAATAAGTCTTTCACTATGGTCTCAACTGAGCAGGAGCCACCTGGGGTTCTTTATGGGGCAACATATGGCTGGGGGTCAGGGGAGCTTTGCAAAGCAAGCAGGCAGAGATGGGACCCGACAAAGACCCAGAGGAGAAACTCTGCAGGAGGAGGGAGGGTTTGGGAGCTGGGGGAGCCAGGGGAGTGGGGGCAGGTCCAGCCTCTTGCCCATTCCTCAGGAGGGAAGGGGCACATCCCCAGGGCCCTTGGCAGAGGTGCTGGGAAGCTGCCAGCCTGCACCCAGCGGGGCCCAGGCAGGAGGCACCGACCCCTGGTGGCAGCGGCAGCAGGTGCAGGAGGGCAGCCCGCAGCTGGGGTGTGCGTGGGTGGCAGTTAGGAGGGGCAGAGGGAGGAAGCTGGCTTCCTGGAGCCTTTTCAGCCCTCAAAGACAGACCAACAGACAGACAGCTGGCGATAGGCACCCTGGGGGGCACGGCTACTTCAGTAAGTACCTGAATGGGGGAAGTGGGGTCCCACGTCTCTGGGTGGCAGGAACCTTGGGGAAAATGGGAGGGCATCTCCGAGACAGGTCCACAAGAGAGCAAGTTGGGTGCCACTGCTCCTGGCTGGGGAATTGGTGCTGACATATCTGACATGACTGAGGCCGGGAGGGCAGGGAAGCTGCAGGGAGCTGCAAGGAGAGCGGAGGCTAAGGAGCCCCGTCCTGCTGCAGGAGAGCCTCTCTCCACCACCTGCACCTGCCCGGGGCCCACTCTGTGCCCCTCACCTCTGCTCCCGTGGGCTTGGCTCCTCTAACACCTCCTCCGATTCCTGTTTCACAGCTGTGACTCTGGTTCTGGATGTTGGGGACTGTCCCCCAAAAGGATTTGACCCAACCACCTCCATCCCCCCTCTTGTGTTCCCAGCTGTCACCTAACCATGCGCCCTCGCTCAAGGGCTTGGTGAGGCCATTTCCTGTGACGGTTACAGAGGCAGGAGATGGGGGGATGGGCAGAAGGAGGAAGGAAACGCCCCCAGCCTACCTCCCTGGACAGAGACCCCAGAAGCCAGAAATGAACCTGGGAGTGGAACTGCGGGCAGCCAGGAGGGGGTTCTGCTGGGGGGCAGCAGCCTAGCCTGCCTGGGTCCCCAGCAGGCCTCAATACCACAAGAGGTCTCATTAGGTAGGAGAAGGCCCACTCGCTAGCCTTGGAGGTTTCCGTGAGCTTTCTCGTCTCCTACATAGAACACACATTTCGTATTTCCTCTCTTGCCTTCTCTTACTTGGGCCCCCAACTTACAGCCCCTGGTACTTTGGGCTCTGGCAGCCCCCTCCCCCCTCTGGATGCTTTCCTATCTTCATCCACAACCTCTACTCTTTATCTTGCCCTTACTCTAACCCCAGACTGGCTGCTGCCCTGGGCCCCACTGCAGAGATCCTGCCCTTCCCATGGTGAAACTGAGCCACTTCTTGAGGGAACAGAAGACAACCCCAGCAAAAACGGATGTGCCACAGGGCAAAGGCAGAGGGACCCCCTTCCGGAGCATGAGGCAGGGGTCAGCAGCTGAGAGCCATGTCTTCCAGGTGAACCCCATGGCTGAGTGAGCCTCCCCTGGGCCCGGCACCCCGCCCCAGCATGGTCCAGCCCTGCGGGAGGGCACTCCAGAGCACAGCGCCGACTGCATCTTTGGGGGGCAGCCATGACCCAGCCTCCACCCACCAAAGCACCAGCCAAGAAACATGTGCGGCTGCAGGAGAGGTGAGATCCTTCCTGGGAGAGAAGGACTTCCTAGCCCTGTGTCCTGCTCTGCCCTTCCCTTCCCTCCATCCGTCCCTTCAGCTCTGCCAGCTGAGCCCAGAGGGCACTCAGTTGTTGGCTACAATCTGGAAAGGAAATTGAATGTGCTAATTTTCATGCTATTTGCATGTCTGGGGCACAGTTTTATGTCAAGACTGAGCCTGCTATCCAAGCCCCAGACTGGGCCGAGCAGCCCCTCTGGCAAGGCCAGGAACCCTCTTGGTGCTGGACGTGGGTCTAAGTCTTAGAAGCCGAGTTGGGAGTAGGAAGAAGTGGGCAGCTGCAGAGGGCAGTTGGGTTCAGCATTGCACTGTTCCATGAGCAGCTAACCAGGGAAGGAGGGCAGAGGCCCAAGCCCTTGAATGCACTGGGCCTCTGGGTAAAGTAAAAGACATCAGATGTGCCCGGTAACAATAATAACAGGAAGGAGAGCAAACATCACTGGGTGCTCACAAGGCACGGGTGGGCTGTGCCTGCAGGAGGGGCTCCAACGTGGCTCTGATACTGGATGTGCAGTCCCTGGGGGCCGTGGAGCCTATCTGCTCAGTGAACACGCCCCGGGAGGTCACCCTACACTTTCTGCGCACTGCTGGACACCCCCTCACCTGCTGGGCCCTGCAACACCAGCCCCCCAGCCCTAAGCAACTGGAGGAGGAATTCCTGGTAAGAACTTGGGGTCCCCTCTGAGAACCCATGGCACCACCCTCTTGTGGGCACCCCGGCTCAGGGCAGGAGGTTGCCTGCATGCTTCTCTTCTGCCTGCCGCCCCATCCAGACCTACATGCGAATGCCAGTAAGGAACAAGCAGGGCCCCAACTCAACCAGAAAAGGAGAGAAGGGGGGAAAGGAAGGCTAGGAAGGGATATTGGCTGCTCACTCATTTCCTCCCACTGCCAGAAGATCCCCTCGAACTTTGTCAACCCTGAGGACCTGGATATCCCCGGCCATGCCTCCAAGGACCGGTATAAGACCATCTTGCCAAGTAAGGACTGCGGCGGCTAGGATCAAGGGAGGTGGGCAGTGTCTCCAGTGCTGGAGAATTCAAAAGGCAAGCTGTATGGCCTCAGTCAGGGGAAGGACTACCTTTCTTGGAACATCTTTCAGCAGTTGAGTTGGGGCCCTGTCTGGGGAAGAGGGGGTAATAATCGTAATGACAATAATAATACAAGAACGAAGATTTGCAGATGCTTGCTGTGGGCTAGGCACTGCTCTGAGTCCTTTATATAAACTCATTCCTCACCATAACCCAATGGACTTGATACTATAGTATTATTATCCCCGTTTTACAAATGAGGAAACTGAGGCACAGAAAAGTTGCATAACTTGCCCAAGGTCACACAGCTAGTTGCACCAGATCTTCTTCTTCCTCCTTCTCCCTTCATGTGGGAAAAGCCGAGCAAAGGCTTGTGGTAGGAGAGGCCCCTTCAGGACAGCAACCAGAGAGAGAGAGAGAGAAAACTTCGAGAAACTCAGATCGGAGGCAGGGCAGTAACTGGCAAGAAAACAGCGACCTTGTTTGGGATGGAGGACACCAGTCTGCAAGAGGTTGACCCTGCAGACACCTCCTATTTGTCCGAGGCAGGCATGACCTCTGACTGCAAGCCCCATGCGGTCTCTCTCTTACTCCATATCCCACCCCCTCATCCCCAGGGCAGCCATCGCTGGCCAACCCACCTTCAACCAGTCCCGAGGACTTTACATGGCCCAGGCATACAGCTCCTGCCTCCTGCGAAGCCTCCCAGCCCAGCCCCCAGCATGCCCTCTGACTGCGTGGGCAGGTCAAGCGGCCGTTAGCACTCATCAAAGTCAGGCAGGAAGCAGCCCTGGCTCTTGGCCTAATTCAAACCACCAGAGTGGGGAGAGTTCCCTCTGCTCAAGATGTCCCTGTCCCCACAGGTACCCTCTGTCCAGAGCCAGGCTGGCTCAGGGAGAACAAGTGTCTCCTCTCCTTTTCCCACAAGCTACCTTCTTCATCCCTGCTTGGGTTTGATTGGAAAAACCCCTCCAGCCTGTAGGGAGGGCCAGCACAACCTGTGGGTAAAGGGCCAAGCAAAACGGGGTTCTTGTTCCATTTCACCACTGTGTGATCCTGGACAAGTAACTTAACTCTTCTGAATCCTATTTTCACAATCAGAAAAAAAAATTCTTCCTCCACATCTCATTTTCTATTCCTGTTGCTACAATCCTATTTCACACCCTTTTGATCTCAAGGCTGGGACAACAACCTCCCATTGGTCTCTACTGCTCCATGCCCTTTCCTCTGCAGTCCGTCCTATGCAGTACCACTCAGTTAACCTTTCCCAGTTATTGCTTTGATCATGTCACTCTGCTGCTCAAAGACATGCTGTGGCTCCTTATTGTCTACATATAAAATAATTTGGTGGGTATTGGGCCCCCTTCTAGCCCCAGGCACTGTGGCAGCACTAGAACTGCCACCTTTCCGATCGTACTGGTGTCTGTGTACGTTCGACTTTTGACCTCTGACCTCTGCTGGTCTTTATTTACTTCCTAGATCCCCAGAGCCGCGTCTGTCTCAGCCGGGCGCAGAGCCAAGAGGACGGGGACTACATCAACGCCAATTACATCCGAGTGAGTGGTCTGACCGTGGCAGCAGTGGGGGGCTCCGGGGAGCCCGCGTGTGAAGATGCCCTCGGAGAACACCTTCTAGCTGTGGCTGGGGGGCTCAGAAGCCCCCTGCCCTGACTCCCTGCTGCCATAGCCCTGCCAACCTGGGAACACAGAAGAGGCCCCAAAACCCCAGTGCAGAAAGAGAAGCCACTGCCAAGGCTCCTTACCCACCCTGTCAGCCCATCCCTGCCGTGGCCAAACCTCTAAACCGGGCAGGAAGTTGCTGTTGAACCCAATCCCCAGCTTGTTGAGGGCTAACGGCTTCTGAGGTCTGCATGGGAAGTGCTGGCACAAATGGGAGCTCGCAACTGTCTCCCTGTCCTCTCTGTCTCTAGCCTTAACTGCCCCTCAAGGAGCCCCTCCTTTGTGGAGATGGCTTGATTGACGTCAGGCCATAAGAACCTGGAGGTAAGGTGGCCTCCTGACCCCTCTCGCCAGCTCTAGCAGCTTAAGGAGCTGTCACAGCACCGCCCTCTGGTGGTTCAAGTGGGTAGAACAGCGGTCAGGAGTGCAGAGAAGTGAAAAGCTATGAGCCAGGCACTGTGGGGAAACCTGGTCCCCCAGCAGAACCCAAGTGTACAGCGGTCTGGATTTTACCAGCAGCTCAAGGAGCGGGAAGCTGAGGGTACTGAATGGGAGAGAGAAGGGCTACATTTTGCTACTAAAAATATAAAAGTAGCAGTAAGAGTGAAACATGTAACATATATTATTAAACATTGATTTTGTGCTGCTATCCTGTGTGAGCAGAAAACAGCAGCAGAGGAAGGGAACAAACACTCTGAATACATTTTTCTAAGTTTAATCTGCACTACGCTCCTGTGAGGTAGATATTATTATGCCCAATTTACAGAGAAGAAAACTGAGGTTTGCAGAGCCTAGGTCACTTGTTTATAGGCACACTGGTGGTAAGCAGCAGAACAGGGATCTGAACTCAGATGTTCCTCATTCTGAAGCCCATGTCCTCTTCACCATGTGGTTGCTGGGTGTGCACATTTGGGCATGTGTGTGTGCATGTGTGTGCCTATTCACTGTCTTCAGCCTGGTCTGAGGCACCACAGAGTCTGGGATTTCCCCAGAGCTCCACTCCCACTCTCTCCCCACCCCTTCTCATGTGCACCCCCTCTCCAGGGCTACAACGGGCAGGAGAAGGTCTACATTGCGACCCAGGGCCCCATGCCCAACACTGTGTCAGACTTCTGGGAGATGGTGTGGCAGGAAGAGGTGTCCGTCATTGTCATGCTCACTCAGCTCCGAGAGGGCAAAGAGGTAGGTAGTAGAGTCACAGCCCTTGGTGAACCCAGAAAGGGCTACACCCACTCCCATCACCCCCATACACCCCTACCCAGGGCAGCTTAGGACCAGGGCCTCACCCAGGAGTTGAGAACACCTATAGCCAGCCCCAGCTTGCACCTCTCACATACACCCCATGGAGGCTGTCCGCCAGGTTGTGGGAGGGGGTGGGCACTTCGTCTGCAGGTGTCAAGCTCAACAGAGCCAGGTCCCAGTTGCTTTCCCAGGCAGTGGCCCGGCCTTCCAATGGGGGTGGGAAGTGGGAGGGGGTTGCCTCTCCCCTTTCTGTTGCCCTGCCTCTGCTCCAGCTGACAGATACTTCCCCCTTCTGACTCCCAGCTCGCTTCCTCCTAGAAATGTGTCCACTACTGGCCCACAGAAGAGGAAATCTATGGACCCTTCCGGCTCTGCACCCGGGAAGTGAAAGAGTGCCCAGAATACACTGTGCGGCAGCTCACCATCCAGGTACCAACCTCTGGGGCCAGGCCTGATCTGCAGTTAGGCTGGACCACCTCTGCATCTCCAGGTCTCAGACCCCACCTTCAGTGGGGTTACTCATAAGTGGCTTACTCATCTAAGCCTTCTTGAACGCACATATGAAATATATGCTTGAGGCACAGAAGAAAGAAAAACTTGGGCACTGTTCTCAGGGAGCCTCGAGTTTAGTAAGGTAAAGTCAACAAACCAAATAGGAACCAACGGGATGTACCATCCACCTATGCTGAGTGGTCCAGGTGAGAGGAGGTGAGGATTCAGGAATTATGCAGAAGGAATGGTAGGAGGTCAAAAGGTATATAGAACACATGTAAAAGTGCTTTTTAAATGCCTTCTATTACTGTAAGGTGTTTTATACTTCCCAAGGCATTTATGTATCCACTCATGATCATCAAAGCATCCTGGGAAGAAAAACAGTAAGGTATCACTGTCCCCATTTTCTAGGTGAAGAAAACAAAGTTAAGGGACTAGCACAGAGTCAGAACTCGAACTCAGGTCTCTCACTTCTCCCCAAACAATGCTCCCTCGCAGCATTTTGGAGGAGGGAGTAGCAGAGTCTGATGAACAGGAAAAGAGCTCACCTCGCTTGTTCCTGAGTGATGACTTCCCCATGGATAATTCTAGCCCTTGCCCTTCTCTGGCCCCAGAGAAGAAGGTGGGCAGTGTTCCCCACCCTGACCTGCTTCTCACACCTTGCCCCATGCCAGCACCAGGAGGAGTGCCGGTCAGTGAAGCACGTGCTCTTCTCGGCCTGGCCCGACCACCAGACCCCAGAGTCTGCTGGGCCCCTGCTGCGCCTGGTGGCCGAGGTTGAGGAGAGCCCAGAGACAGATGCCAACATGGGGCCCATCGTGGTCCACTGCAGGTACGTGGCCTGTCCCTCCATGGCAGCCCTGTATGCCCCCTCGCCCCTTCCCTTCCCATTTGGTCTCCCCCGGGAAGGGGTCTAAGCCAAGCAGTCAGGCAGGCCCAGTTCTCCCTTGGACAGGAACCTCTAGGTCACTCGGCAAGTGCTGCATTCTTATTACCTCCTTTGTGCAGCATCCAAGCACGACCCAGAGAGGGGATGGATGATCTGAGACTTCCTAGTCTGCTGGGGGAGGAGATAAACCTGGAGAAGTTGGAGAACTTTTGATTTGTTCAGCAAATATTGACCAAAAACTATTTCTTGTCAGGCACAGTGTTAGATGTTATGGAAACAGCCGTGAACAAAACAATTGTTTCTGCCCTGACAGTTTACAGTCTGGTGGGAAATACAGCAGATTAAGCTATTAAATACAGCACAATGTGATGAGAGCTATGATAGTTGTAGTATAGGGAGCACAGAACCAGGTAAACTAAACCAGACTCAGGCCTGAGCTTTTCCAGGAGAAAGGGCATCTAAGCTAAGCTAAGACCTGAAGGGTCAGTTAGCCAAATGAAGAAGGGAAGAGGGAAGTGTTCCAGGAAGGTGAGTGTAATAGGCAGATGTTTCAGGCAGTTGGGCTGCATGTGCAAAGGCCCTGAGATAGAAGAAAAAATTTGGTGCATTGCTGGGAGCAAGATTAGACAGGTCACATGGTTGAGGGTGGGGGGACGATGAAAGATGAGGCTGGAAGATAAGTGAAGGCCAACTGAAGGGCCTTGAAGGACTGGCTGAGAAACTTGGATATGTCATTTTAAAAGAATGCTATGGCTCCCGAGTGAATTGGGCTGATGTAGGGTCAAGGCTTAAAGCAAGGATACCATTTGGGAGTGCATATCCTAAATAAAACAACAGAGAGGCAAAAAAATTCAGACAGAGGGGCTTAGGACCCCCACCCCCACCCCCAACAAGTGCTACCTGGGCACACCTTGGGAGGCCATTAGTGGCTTCTATCAAGGGCTCACACTGGAAAACTTCCTAAAGCAGGGCAGGCCCTGAGAGGGGAGTGGGGTTGAAACAAAGGCCAAGATGGAGCTGAACAGAGAGAGAGGGACTGTGAGAAGGAACAGAGATGGGAAACAGGGGTTGAGAGGGACTGTGAGAAGGAACAGAGATGGGAAATAGGGGTTGAGCATCGCAGCTGTGGACAGTGAGTGTGAGCTGAGAGGAAGTCACAGTTAGATAAGGAGGACTAAAGGGGTCAGTTGGAAACCACTGTGGGCTGCTAAGCAAAGAGAGGGACAGGAAGGTAATCTGGAATAGATTTCAAGTGAGGCTAGCAAGAAACGTAAACTCCTCTGGGGCCAGCTATCACTGGACTCCAAGGGCCCCCAAGGGAGCCAGAAATCTGCAAGATATGGCTGCCTTCCTCCATTGTCACACCACCACTGCCAAAACAGAGCGCCCTCAGGTCCCACTGCTTTTTGGGGCCTGCTCACCTGGCCTCCATGTCCCCTGACCTCCTGTGACCGCCCCATCCCCTCCCTGGCTATGTCCAGTGCAGGGATTGGCCGGACGGGCTGCTTCATTGCCACTCGAATTGGCTGTCAACAGCTGAAGGCCCGAGGGGAAGTGGACATTCTGGGTATCGTGTGCCAACTGCGGCTGGACAGGTGGGTCCACGGATGTAGACAGGACTAACAATGGTAACAAGTGGCATGGGTGCCTCCTAGGAGCTCCCACTTACAGATGCATCACCACCAGGTAATTCCTGCAGAAAAGGAAGGGGCCCTTTTGCCAAAGAGCTGTTTATTTTTCAACTAACACCCAGGAAAGAATAATCTCCAACAGGAACTTTAGCTCAGGGCCTAGAATTAAATAGGCTACTCTCTGGATTTTCCCTGAGCCTTCAATCTTTTTTTCTTTTTCTTTCTAAGTTTCCTACTTAGGGAAAAGTTGGGGGAATAGGGTGTGGTTGGTTGTAGATCTTAGGCAGCCACAAGAAATGGACAGAAGATCAGTGGGTTTAGAGAGAGAGGCCCAGGGTTCAAATTCTGACTCGTATCTTACTGAGTTATCACTGTACTTCTCTGGGCCCCTATTTCTTTATTTAGAGAGAGATAAAAAACCCCTTCCCCAGAAAGCTGTTATAAGGAATGTAACGTATGTGAGAGTATTTTGGAAAATGGGAACTACTATACAAATATAGAGAGTCACTATTTTGACTTTTAAGAGAATTGGAAAGAGGAAAACTTGGGGCTCAGGAATAGGCCTGGCCCAGCCCAAAGAATCAGCAGCCTGGTCCTGTCCCAGGACCCCTGGCCCTGGGGCTCAGCCCCCACTAAGAGGCCAAAGGTCTTCCCTCGTGGGGAGAGACCCGAGGGGCAGCAAGGAGTAAGGAGTAGAGACGATAAAGAAATATAAAGGCTTTGACCTTGTCTCTGAGAAAGTCAGGACTTCTCCACATAGGACCCACTAGGACCACAAGGATGCTTGCCCTGAGCCGTCGGCAGGCTCCCGGCCCCTCACCCACGGCCTGTGTGCTTCTCCTTGCAGAGGGGGGATGATCCAGACCACGGAGCAATACCAGTTCCTGCACCACACTCTGGCCCTCTACGCAGCCCAGCTGCCCGAGGAGCCCAGCCCGTGACCCTGCCGCCGGCCACCAGCCCAGGTGCCAACCTCCTCCCCTCCGGCTGGGGAAGGTGGGCCAAGTGGTCTGGGGTACTCCCTTGGGGGTGGGTTGGGGAATGGGTGCTTCCTTAGTGAGCTCTGGGGGTCATAGGAAGCTGCTTCAGCAAGGTTGAGGGACTGGACTCCAGATCTTCACCACTGGCCATGCCTCTGTCTCCTCTAGTGCCCCCAAAGGGACAATGGGGGGATCTCCTGTATCCCTCTGAACTTAAAGATAGGGGCTGGCACTTAACGACAGACCAGCTGTCCTGGACTTCTCCAAAACGCTCTTTGGGCACTTCAGACTCCTCGTCTATGACATGGACATCAACTGTTTTGTCGCCACAATGGGAAACCAACAGAGAAGTTCCTAAACATTCCAGCCACATCTCCACATCCTGGGGCTGGCTAGAGGGTGATTCCAAGATCATCAACGTCGACTCAGGGCCTACCCAAGCACAGGCCAGATGTAAGAGCTGGGGCAAGTCTGGCCCTGACCTCAGTCAAGTTCTCAACACCTTAGCAGGGACTCCCTGCTCCTCCCTCCACAAATCTGTGAGGGCTGGACACCCCCCAAAGAGAACAAAGCCTCAGATTACTCCTGCTTCTACACGTGTCCTGGGAACAGACTATAAGAGCAGGAAAGCCAAATAACTGAAATCCCTAGAAGAGGGAAAGTGTGGGGACCTCTCTGAGGCCCAACGGACTGCTCTTACCTCCATAATTACCAGGTACTCACCCCAGCTACTCCCTAGGGAGACCCTAGCATCCTCTGCCTTGCTTTGATGACCTCAGAAGATACCTGGGTACCCAGGAGAGAAGAGGAGATAAAGAGCTCAGCCCAATTCTAGACAGCCAGGACTGGTTCCCCACCATCCTTTACCTGCTGCGTTTCAGAATATACCTGGAGAGCTTGGTCATTTCTATAAACAACCTGAAGTTATAACCACTCCTTGCACACAGGGGGCTCAGAACAAACTGGTACCCCACCCAACACACCCCAGAGAACTAACTCTCCTCATCCATCTCAGCATCAACATGACTCCCAGAGCCCCTCAGCTGTATCTCAGGGCAGAACTCGACACTCCAGGAAGGCATCCAAACCCTTTGCCCTTCTTGAATCTGAGATGGGCTGCCTCTGGGGAAGAAGGTAAGGCCCCATTTCGCCTGGCACATAGGCACAGGCATTTGACTTTGCTGATACCAGTTCTCGTTGGAAACTCACAAGGAGCTGGATCCTGAGAACAGCAGGGCCTCTTTATTCATGACGTCTTTTCTGAAGAATATGCAGTGTTTAAACTGAGGTTAATTTTCTTAATGCCTCTGTTTGGCCTTACTGAGGACCTCCTCCTTCCTCACAGCCCTGGGAATAGAGCAGCTGCATTTCCGTCTTTTCTAACCCTTGTGAGGGGCACTGCGTGTTCCGGGGAAGCTGGGTGGAGGGCTCTCAAGTGCCTGACGCTGCCAGGAGGGCAGCAGCTGCACAGCCCCATGGGCTACCCTCCCTGGTGCTGTTGCCCAACCCTGTCCCAGAACTTAGAGGGCACACGCTCTGGAAAAGTAACTAAGTGGGAAAATAAAGACTTCTTGGATGACAGCTTCATTCCTTCCTTCCATCTTCCTCTCAGGCCTCTGGGGCTTCTTCATAGCACTAGAGAGAGTAAGAATAAATAGACCAGGAAAAGGATGCAGATTTTTTTTTTTTTATCTAGCACTTTCAGGGACACATAAAACAAACTGGAGTCAATTTAGGAAGCGAGACAGAGATATACCCAGGAGCTGGACAGGGATGTCTAAAGAGTAGAGGCTATGGGCAGTTCATGCTTAATGGGAACAGAGTTTCTACTGGGGGTGATAGAAAAGTTTTGGAATGGATGGTGATGATGGTAGCACAACATTGTGAATGTAACTAAACCACTGAATTGTATACTCGAAATGGCTAAAATGGGAAATTTTATGTTGTACATATGTTACAATTAAAAAAAATTTTTTTTCAATGAGTAGAAGCTAGAAAGATGGTGCTCAGGGAATCAGAATATGATGTTGGCCCAAGACTTTGTGATAACTTCACTTGGGCAACTATCTGATCACTTGGGATCATCTAACTCTTGCTTAGGTTTGACAGATATGGTCAGTGTGAATATTTACTCACTTTTGACTAAAACAATAGACTACATGTGAATATATTTGGATACCACACGCAAGCCTGGGGCCTGCAGAGTACAGCCAGCCCTGGTGGCGCCCACTGACTGAGCAAGCCCTTGGGTCCTGCCAGGCTGCAGACAGGACTCTCGGCAGGCCCTCCACCACACACTGTCAGTTCTCCTGAAGATAAGTACGGTTTCACCAAAACAGGCCAACGTTTTCCTTTCCTACATATCTTCCTCACTGGAAATCCCTTGCCAGGATTTGATCTGTTCCAGTACCATGGTGATACTAGCAAAAACAAAAAACAAAAAAAAAAAAAACAGCATCAACTTCAAACATCTCTTTCACAGTGGGTCAGACAATTCCTAAGCAATTTGTCTGGGTAAACTACCATTAATAAAACAAGATGGTGTATTAAAAGACCCAAATCCCCTCCTCACTCTCCTCTGGGCACATTTTAGGGAAGATGGGACTCAGTACCCAGGGATGCTCAGAGGCAAGGTTCGGGAAACAAAAAGACTCCATTTGCTTCCCTTTCATAGAAACCTCAGTTTCATGTCCTGAAAAGTGGGTGAACCATCCTTCTTCAACCTGGAAATGCTGCAGGTGGGACTTAGGAAGGGGCTGCGAGTCAGGGCGCGGCAGCCCGGGAAAGGGGAAAAGGTAAAACCAGACGCCTTTCCTAAGGTGCCCCTCTAAGCCGGCTGCAGGTCAGCCTGTACCCCTTAAGCCCGCGGGATCCCCGCCCACCGCAACCGCTGGCGCCCACCCCTGGCTGGGAGTGAGGGAGGAGCGCGCTCTCGGGTGCGAGCTGGACTCGGCCCGGCCGCACCGGAGGGCGGCGACGGCGGCGAAGGAGGAGGGCGCTGAAGCCACACCCATCGGCGAGCGGATCCGGGGGTAGCGACTCGTACGCCGCCGCGCTCGAACCGCCTCCCGCACCGAGCAGCGGGACCCGCGCCGCACCGGGGAGGGGCCGCTCCGGGCCGTAGCGCGAGGGCAGCGAGGGGCGGCGGGACCCGGCACCGGGCGGGGCCGGCGGCAGCGACCATGATCGCTTTGTTCAACAAGCTGCTGGACTGGTTCAAGGCCCTGTTCTGGAAGGAGGAGATGGAGCTCACGCTGGTCGGGCTGCAGTACTCGGGCAAGACCACCTTTGTCAACGTGATCGCGGTAGGAGGGCTCGGGGCGTGCGCCCAGGGTCGGGCGTGTCTGGCAGCGCCGCGCCGGGATGAGCCGGGGTCGCCGCCGGGCACGGCCGGGCGCGGGGCGGGGGAGGAGCGGGCCCCCTAGCGCTTGGGGCCTAGCACGGCCCGTGAGGGGCCCCGGAAGCGCGCGACCCGCTCTCCCGGCCGGGATGGCACGGCTAGGGGCGGGAATGGGGGGTGACGAGGAGATAGGGGTCACGGGGCAGGAGGCACCCGCTGCCCGCTGAGACAGGCCCCCTCCCGCCAATGACGGGGCGAAAGTGCCGGGTCCTTCCCGCCCCACCGTGAGGAGGGTCACGGGGCGGAGCGGCCGGGGCTGCTTGGAGTGGGGCCTGGAAAGCCCAGCCCCGCACTGTGGGCTTAACCCCACCTTGCCGGAAGAGGAAGCGCCGGTCCTATTGAGGGGGAGGGAAGGTGCCCCCTCGGAGCGGGGGTGGGGTGGGGGTGGGGGGCAGAGGCATCTGGGGTCCTTGGCTTAGGCCCAGACCCCTTCCCTGTAACTTCAGCCGACCAGAGGTGCCTAGTTGGGGGTCCAGCGAGAATGGCATCGTAAAGGGAGTTTGGAGTCTGCCTGGCCCAGAAGTTGCAGGAGGAGGTGCCCTGGACCAGAGAGGATGAGTTGGAGGGACACTTCCCACTCTGGGACATGGGAGAGACTCTGAGAGCTTTGGATGATCAGGGCTAGGGTGGGGGTTGTAATGGAGTCTTTCAGTGCCAGGAGAGTGGTGGGGAAGGAGTTAAAATCTAAAAAAAAAAAGAAGAAAGGGGAAGATGAGCTCTATGGGTGTGTGAGCTGAGGCTGCAGTAATGGCTGCGGCCTGCATCTCAAAGCCTGTCTGGACTGGCTTGTGGGGCAGAAAGAGGAAGGCTTGGGATAGGGACCTGGGCCCAGTCCCAAAGCTGGGGTTTTGAGAATTGGGGGTTGGCCAGAGATGCTGATGAGATAGATCAGCAAAGAAGTGTGGCCAGCCAGCCCAGGTACCTCCACACCTGCCGCTGTTGTTGCACAGCCTGGTAGAAGATAGGCACCTCCCTAATAGGACTCAGCATCCCAGAAGAGAGTGTTCCAGGGAGAGGATGTCACCACGTTGGACCGGAAAGCTAGAGGGGCAGGGATCCATGGTCATAGGATCAGACCCTGCTTCCTTTCCCAAACATGCTCTGCAAATGACCTCTGCCCCTGCCTCCACCCAGTGTCTCCCAGCACCTCATCCGGTAGGACAGGATCTTTAGGCCAATGCTGGTGTTTCAGGCACGATGATTTTCTGAGCTAACATGTACTCCTGGGCTCCTGACTGCTTAGACTCTGCCCCTAGGGTCAGAGACCCCTTGGTTAGACTTGGCATTGACTGGAGCTCCTGGGTCCCAGAGCAGGAACACATCACCTGGACTTCAAGCCTGGCTCTGCAGGCCCGGGTGGCTTGGCTTCTAGGCATTTCGATTGGGGAGGTGTCCCTGAGGTAGGGCCTAGAGGAGAAAGGAGTTGCTGCCTAGATGTCACCTCCAGCCCCCAGGGAAGCATTCCTAATAGGCATTGTTGAAATGCTGCTGCTGGGTAGAGATCCACAAGTGTCCAGGTCAGTTCAGTTTCCTGGTCTGGAGGTTGTCCCTGGAGATGCCACCCTTTCCCTGGAGGGCCTCCCCTAGACCAGCATCTTACCAATAGTGGGACACTGTGGCAGGTCAGGAACAGAACGCAAGAGTCCCAGATTCCACTGCCAGAGTCAAGAGTTTCTGTGATATACAGGGAAGTTCCTCATCCTCACCCTGTGTGCTCCCCTTTCTGACATTACATTTGACACTTCAACTGGCACATCCTAGGAGAAAAGTGCAGGCAAAGCTTTCTCTCTTTTAAGAGGCTTCCCAAGAAAAACCACCCCTGGTGGGCTGCAGTTAGAGTCCTAGCATTTCTGCCCACTCCAAGTATAATCATTGTAGAGTGTCTTCCAGAAAGAAATGGAGAGTCCTAACCCCTGGGCTTGTTCCCATGCCACCACTGAATTTCTGAACCACCTTCACCTGTTCATCTGGTCTCTGTGTGCCTCAGCTTTTTCCCCGTTCATTTTTTTCTGCCCACTTTATGAGGTCTGGCTGTGAATAGAGATTGAGTCTAGTGGGTCTAGCTGCTCAGCAGGTAAATGTGAACTGAAAAAAAACATTATATGAAAGCTTTACAATGCTTAAAAGAGCCTCAAACTGATCCTTTGAGTCCTGAAAAAGTTGTGATGCTAGAAGAGGGACGTTTTGCCCAAGGGACACGAGAGGGTCATTTTCAAATATTTAAAAGTGTAAAAGATTGTCCTCTAGAAGAACTAGTCTTGGGGTATACAAAGAGTGGAAGCTTTAAGAAGATGGATTTTTGGCCCAATATAAAGAACCTCCAGATGGTTGCAACTGACCCAAGAGGGAATGAGCTAGAGGGGATTCAAGTTGAGCCCAGAGGTTGGACTAGATGACTTCCAACCATACAAGAGAAGTGTGTGAGATCAGAAGGCATTAGCAGGGAAGTTGTCATAAACTGGTTCCAGCTTAACTCCACTTCACTGCTGAAAAGAAAATCTTGGTGCTAGGGAGCCTAACTCCCCACATCTGCCTTTGCCCAAGGTCACATTCTGCCAGGCTAGGCTTTTCATTTATTTGTGGGGCTCTGGGATCTTCTAGTTGCCAAAGAGCAAGGATGGTTCCACATGCTATGTTGAAACCATTTCCAGGCACTTCTTGAGCCTTATTTGCCAATCCTTAAGAGACCAAACCCTTCTCCCTAGCTTTACGGTGGGAAACCCTGTGGCCAGGAGAGGCTAATGTGTCTTTATCCAACCTCATGCATGATGAGTGATAAAGAACTGGGCTTCCTTCCTCAGACTCGATGTTCTCAATCAGCCTGGATGGGATCGATATTTGATAAAAGTTAGGGGCCTTTTCCCCAGAAAAGTGTACATTCAAACAAGAATTTGCACACACAAATTGTATGCAATTTCAGAGTGTTCTGGGAATCTGTGCAGCCCATAATATGTGGCCCCCAGTTAGAAACCTCTGTTCCATGTTGTCACTGGCATTGATCCTGGATGCTCAGTTCTTCCATCATCCCAGAACCTTGGTGAATGGGTTTGGGTGATCCCTGCAGATAAAAGAGATACAGTGTCTCCTCATTCCGATGGATCTTCAATGAGACTTGCAGGCTCTGAATAAGAAAAGATCATCTCCCACATCTTGGCCAATGGTCAGGACCCCTGACCTCTTTGTATGACCTGAGGTAAATCATTCCTACCACCTGGTAAAAGAAAAGGGCATGGTAAAGGAACACGCCGTCATCCTCAGGTTCAAGGTCAAGTGAGCCTCTCTCACCTGCTTCTGGGAGGGTAAGCAGAGGTGTACTACACGTGAACACAGAAATGGCCCTGGAGGGAGTTTGATTCTGGCCTTATTGAGGCCAGTGGCTAGTTGAGAACAATTTAGAGGGGAGAAATGAAAAGTAATAGAGTTTGAAAATGGGTTATGAGAAATGGAATTACTGTCAACTCCCAATTATTCAGCAAACATTTGCTGATGCTGTAAATGAAAACCTGGTTCGTCTCAAGAAGCACTCAGTCCAGTGAGAAGACAGATAAATAAACAGACAAAAGTGTGGATTATCCATCCTAACAAATGGAGTACACATCAACCAAAGCAGTGGATAATCTAGAAATTGCTTGGCATGTTTGCATTTGGTGGTGGGGGCGAGAGGAACATGACAGATTTACCTTCCCAGGAAAGTTTGGCTTGAATATTTGCTGCTAGTTTGAATACAAGTTGGCTTTCCTTGAGACTGCCCTTGACTGATAGACCACAATCCGTTTGGGGTTCTTTTGCTGGGAAGTAAGTATTCTTCCTGCCCAAGAGATCACTACTTCTGTTCTAACAGCAGAGATGTAGGTTGAACCTTAGGAAGGATTTTCTCTCAGTCCAGGCTGAAGGATGTTGAGATTGCCCAAGAAGAAGGGCCTCGTCTCACATCTCCAGGTGTGGGGTAGACACCTGGGTTGGTTTTGGGCCAGGCCTACCTGACAGCAGGTGACTTTCAGGAGTGGCCTCTGTGTTACCCCAGCTGAGAAGTCCAAGAAGCTCTGCACCTGGCTCCACATTCTTCTTGCTGCCTCTTGGTCTGTCACTGTCAGGGAGGGCACTTCTGGGCCCTGTTTATTTTTGCACCTTTTCCAATCTGACTTTTCCCTCCAGTCAGGACAGTTCAATGAAGATATGATCCCCACTGTGGGATTCAACATGCGCAAAATCACCAAAGGGAATGTGACCATCAAGGTGAGTGATGGCAGGACTAAACTCTGGGCACAAGTTAGGGCCCAGAAAGAGATCGGGAGAGCAGTCTGAGGCCCCCAGGAGGAAAGCAGAGCCCTGGGTCTGATTACTGAGGAGTTGAGGAAAGAGAGCAAAAGCCTTCTGAGGTAGTCAGAGGGAGATGGAGAGAGAGGAGGAGGAGACCTGGAGGAAAAAGGGAATCCCCAGGGTGAGGGTGAAGGGGATGGAGAGAAGGAGGGCTTGGGAGCCACGAGGGGTCTTGGGTGCCTGTCTGCTGCTGAGGCCATCTCTCCCTCTTCTTCCTCAGCTCTGGGACATTGGGGGGCAGCCCCGTTTCCGCAGCATGTGGGAGCGTTACTGCCGAGGAGTGAGTGCCATCGTGTAAGTGGCAGGGCAGGGGACCCCCAGAACTCCTCACCCTTACTTCCTTCTTCCCCCAGCCTTGCTACCTATATGAACCTCAGAGGCACAGAATTGGATTAGCCATAATCCTTGGTCCATGACACACTGGCCACGCATGGCTGCCTTTATTTTGCTTGCTGCTTGTTTCTTACCTAATAAGTACCCTGGGCAACCAGCTCCCAGACACCTAGAGCATCCATGAACCTGATGGACCTCCAAGTTCCTCCCCTTCTCTCTGCCTCCCCCCTCCCCATGTCACCACTATCATGATTGTGTGGCTTAAATGATTCATTTCCTTGCTTTTTAAAAAATATTAAAATATTAAAAAATAATTTGCCTGTGTGTGTGTGTGTGTGTATATATATATATATATACACACACACACACATATACCTATATACCTGTACATATAAAACCAAGCAATAGATTGTTAGTTTTCATTGTTTTCAGACCTTTACACTTGATTTAAAAAAAAAAAAAAGTGTCTTGCTGCAAGAGATCTTCTGGGACTTGCTTTTGCTTTTTTCACTCAATCTTTTCCATGCAAACATAAGTGGGTCTCTTTGGAAGGGATTTATGGCTAATCCTAACAAGCCCAAGCGTTGCCACATGAGTGACAGCTTCCCCAGAGTTGGACTTTGGAGCAAGGATAACAATAGGCCTCAGGAGCCACTGCAGCTTTAATGTCCATCGATTGTGAAAACATCCACTGAGCCCCTGCCTGAGCCAGGCCCAATGGCCCAGAGATGCAGAGGCAACCCAGCTAGAAGATATTTGTCAACCCCAAGCAGCAGCTCCTTCTCTTCCTTCCCACGTGCTGCCTGTGGTCTTGACATGCTTGTCCCTGCCCTGCCTTCCCCTAGGTACATGGTGGATGCTGCCGACCAGGAAAAGATTGAGGCCTCCAAGAATGAGCTCCACAACCTACTGGACAAACCCCAGCTGCAGGGCATCCCGGTCAGCAAGCTTAATGGAGGGGGAGGGGGAAGGAAGAGAGTTCATCTGGGAAGTCAGTGGGGGCAGGACTGGAAGACAGGTGAAGTGGGGGCTGACGGTGGGGCCTCTGCAGAAGCCAGCTCGCCACACATAGACAACTTGGGCACAGCTGCCCTAGACCTATCCTTGTCCTTCCTTCTCATAGGTCTTAGTCCTGGGTAACAAGCGAGACCTCCCAGGAGCATTGGATGAGAAAGAGCTGATTGAGAAAATGTGAGTTTGGCGGCTCTTCTGTACACTTCCTCCCTGCGCCCCAAATTCCCCACCCACCAGCCAGGAGGCAGGACTTGTTGCTGTTCTCCTGTCCACCCCACGGTGGCAGCAGAGACTCCCTTTCCTGGGTTCGGCCCTCCCCATGGCTTTGCCTTGAGCCAGGAATGGGCCCAGCCCCCCTGGGCGATCCTAATCTCAGCAGGCTCTTCTCTGGTTTCCCCCACCAGGAATCTGTCTGCCATCCAAGACAGAGAGATCTGCTGCTACTCCATCTCCTGCAAAGAAAAGGACAACATCGGTGCGTGGGTTGGGGGGAGTTGCTGGCATTCTAGCGAGTCACCATGGGGAAGGCGGAGAGGCATTTCTGGGCGTATGTTCGAGCATAGTAGCTCTCAAAAGGTTCTCACTCCACAGCTTTTCCTTTTAAGACCAAAGCGTTATGGTTCCTCTGGGGTAGAACAGGCAGCCAGGAAGCCTGGATTCTTAGCCCAGCTCTGCTGTCAACTCATGGTATGGTCTTGGGCAAATCACTCCTTTCTCTCTGGGCCTCACTTCCTACCTATAAATTTCAGGGATTGGTCAGCATGTGATTCCCAGACCCCTCAGCCTGTGACATCCGGTTGCTCTGTCTCTTTCCTGGTACTCAGACTCCCCTATACCCCAATGTGGGCTGTTGGAGCTTCATGGCTCTGGGCTTTTGATATCCTTGGAGTTGCTCTCTTTGCCTGTAGTGTTGGAAGCCCTGAGCTTACTGCCACTCCCCAGCACTTAAGGCCTGTAACCTTCTCTCTTGTCCCCACCCAGACATCACCCTACAGTGGCTTATTCAACACTCAAAGTCACGGAGAAGCTGAGACTGCAGCTCTTCCCCTTCGGAACAGGGACCCGTCATCATCCAAACCTGAAGCCGAGTTCCCAGCCCACCCTTGTCCCCCACTAAGCCCACCCCTCCTCACTCAGTGTGGGGTGGGGCCCTCTGGGGATGATCCCAGAGTCCTGTTCTGCTGAAGTTTGAACTCCTGTTTTTATTGTAAAATAAATTGCCCCTCTCCTCCATTCTGGTCCCCTAACATCTCGCCCTTCCCCTCTCCCTTTGTCCCTTTGCCTGGCCCTGCTTCTCTCCCCTCTCAACAGCCCTGGCCCCACAGCCCCCTGCCCTCCTCTGTCCCACCCTGTCCTTCCCTTTTCAACACTCTTCGGTTATTGTCCTGTGTGTACAGTATATATATGTATATATATTTTAATTTTTTAATTTAAGCAAAGACTAAAATCAACCATTTGATGCTGCAGGGGCCAGTCAGAATCTGGGAGGGGGGCAATCTGGAGAGAAGGAAAGAGAGACAGGGGTGGCCGGGGCAGGTGCAGGTGAAGAGAGGTGAGTGGAGGCTGGCACCTGGGGCAGGAACCAGCCTGGGCACCGGCGGTCGTCCTACATTCTGCTTGTTTCCACCTCTCAATCTGGCTTGTCCCTGCAGTGCTTCAGTGCCATCGACTGGCAGGAGACTCCAGGGGAGCCTCCTCTCTGCCCCGGTCAGGCCACTAGGCACAACCAGGTGCCAGAGATCACCAGGCCTAAGGGACCGGAGGCCAGCACCCAGGCCGCCCCAGCAGCCCCCCTCCACCTTCCTGGCTCCCAGCTCCCGCCCCATCCCAGGGTGCCCACCTCATTTTCTGTTCTCATTTTGCAGAGCTGCACAAGGAGAGAACTCAGCATGGGGGGGTTAGTTCTTTGGGTTTCTGTTTTCATTTGTTTATTTGTTTAATTTAATGATTTGTAAAGTGCTGTTCCTCTTCCTTTTTTACACTTTTCAGCTCATATTTAACCTCTGTTTGGAAAATGATCCTTGTAACTGTACATTTTTTTGCCTCCTAATAACAACAAAAATAAATTACCAGTTTTGTGTTGGGGGAGTGTATGGTGCCAGTTATGTTTCCATTGATGGCATGGAATGACTGGCAGCCCACGGGGACACCAGTGCTCCCACACACACTGGACCCAAACAGCCCCCCCGAGAGCCATGCCCTTGGGGAAGGGGAGGATGCTCATGTGGGGACACAGCAGCGCCTTACAAGACAGGTGCCCCTGTGTGCAACTGTGTTCTCACTTTGCCTCCTTGTTCTTTCTCTGGACTTTCATCTGGTGCTGGGTTTGAGCTCACAGCTGCCAGGTGGAATTAAGAAGATCTGTCCAAGGAACTGCCTAGGACTCGGGTCACCCTGCCAGGGCCCTGGTTTGTGCAGAGACTGAGCCTCTCAGAGACAGTTCAGTTCTCTGCTCCCACGTTTCCCAGGCCTAAGACCTCAGCTGCCGCCTGGGGAGGGTGGGAGCCAGAACCTCACCCCCATCCCACCCCTAATCCTTCCCCTGATTTTCCTCCAGGGGGCTGTCCTGGGCCTGCCCAGCTGGATGGCCCCCCCTGCTTGGCTGTGGATGCCACTATGTCCCCAGAGGGGCTGTGCCCTCCCTCCTCTGCTCAGTTCTTAACCCCCACCCCTGGTCCATTAGAGCCTCTGGGGGAGCCTGGCCAGTCCCTGCTCTGTGCTGCCCACAGCTGCCTCCTCAAACATGTGGGCCCGCTCACTCAAATCCGAGGCCATCTTGACACAGTTTTATAGGAAGCCCCGCCTCTCCCTGCTCCACCTCCTTCAGCCCCCACTTCACCCTGGGAAATGGAGCAGGCCCCTGCAGAACACCCCATCCATCCTCTCACCCCTGCTGCCACAGAAAAAGGAACCGCTGTTTCCTTAGTTCTGGAAGCTGCAATCTCAGGGAGGGAGGCCCTGGAGTCCTCTGGTCAGCCTTCCCCGTTGCACTCCAAACTTCCTCAGCCCTCCCAGTGGCTCCCGGGTTTCCTCATGGAGAAATACCTGCCTGGAGATCATGGATGGAATTGGCAACTGAAGCAAAATGGTTTTACCATGCCTTCCAAATCCTAAGGAATATGAAATATGTCCCCCACACCCCAAATTAAGGAGATTGGAGCTGGGCCCAGGCTCTGTCCCCTGCCCTCTCCTGGCTGGGGGCCTGGGAAAGGCACAGCCATCTCATTCATCTGGGGAGCAGGGTAGGGGCACGTTTCTGAACTGACCCACCTTTCTCAGAGCTTGTCATCCTCCAACAATGGACATAGTTTGAGATAAGAGGATAAGCTGGTTCCCAGCAAGCAAGCTTCATGCACGTGGGAGGCGCCTAATGGGACTTAAAAAACTTATTAAAGTTGAAGAGAGAACAGGACAGGAGCATGTAAATTGCTGTGCTTGGGGCCCTCAGAACTACCTAAACCTTTGAGTTTGAGAATGTCCTGGCTAAGCCCGCCCTGCAGTACCAGAGAACTGAATTCCCGAAGGCAACCCAGGGGGGAGTCGTGCCACGCCAGGGGCTTTATATGTATCTTTTCTCATTTAATGATCTTAGTCCTCTGTGAGGGAGGAACCTGTCTTGTTTAGAGATGAGGAAACTGAGACCGAGAGGTCATGTACTTAGTGGAGGCCCCAAGATAAATGGCGAAGCTGGGATTTGGATGAGCTAGTTCTCCAAAGTACATGTGCTTGCCTCCAAGCTGAGGTGGGGGGCTCAGTGGATTTGCCCCCCACCCCTGGCATCAGGCTGGTCTCCTAAAGTCTGCCCTGAGGGGCTGGGGGAGAGAGACAGCCCTGCCTCTGGGCATCCCAGCTCGTGTCCATCGCCCACCACCGTGCCAACCTGCCCCCACCCCCCCAAGCCTGGGCCCAAACAGCAGTAGGACCCCTAAGCAACAAACCCCACATTGTTCCTCCAGCTGGCCCAGGCGGCAGGGATGGTGGCTCTTTCCCAAGGCCCGGCTGGTCAGCTGACTAATTCTGCATGCCGTCCACGTTGACAGGGCCTCGGAGCCACCATCTCGTCACCTCCAGCCCCAAGCTGGCCAACCAGCAGGGGGGGAAGAGCCAGAAGGTGGCCTTTGTGGGAGAGGCCCCCAAAACAGGGTGCTGAGGTGCCACCCCCCCTCCCCCTGCTGCCTCAAGTCTTCCATCCTCAGCCATCTCCCTGTCCCAAACTTCACCTCAGTTTCCCCCAGCCTCCCCTCCCACACCCTTAGGAAGAAATTGGAGCATCTAGGACTGGGGTGTGGGGGTGGGGGAAGTGAAGAAGTCTGGGGGAATATAGAATAGAGGAAAACGTCCTGGTAGCTTCAGCACGGCAACCTGCTCCTGGCCCCCTCTCCAACCTGTTGCCCCTACCCATCTTAAGTTTCTCCCAACAAAGCTGGGGGCTTCAGTCACTGTAGCAACAGGTCTGCTGAGAAACGGGTGGGTGTCATTCCCCAGCACAAAGGGTGTGCGTATGTCAGCGCCATCGCCTAGCAACCAACTCCCTCTCTTGGCGGCGTCACCAGCCCTGGGGGTGGGTGCCAGGGAGAGAGAACAAGGCCGTTAAGATCCCCAGGAGAAGGGGGAAGTGAGGCTTGGGCACGGGGCAGGCTGAGGCCAATGGATGTGGGTGGGGTGGATGGAGAGGAGAGGAGCCTGGGCCCCTCGGAAGCCCCTGGCCCTCACCAACCCTGGGACCCTCGAGACCCTCCCCAATCACTCCATGTGGATGTCCTAGGTAGGCCTGGTGGGCTGAGGTCTCCACAGTGGGTCCCAGAGCTGAGCCCCAGACAGGGAGAGGTTGTTCCAAAGAAAGCTGGGTTTCTCCGGGACAGGAAGCAATTGGTGGTCCCGGCTGAGCCCTCATTTCTGGTTTACCTTGTGCCAGCTCCTCAGGGACCAGGCAGAGCTAAGGGTGCCCTTTGGAAGGGCCCAAGAGGTGAAGCTGGGGGAATTGGGAGTCCAAGGGCAGGAGACCAGCAGGAGGAGCTGAAGGATGTGTTGTGGGGGTAGGATGCAGCTCTGGTGGGGGGCAGAGTGGGGGTGGAGTAGGGCCAGGCAGGGGCCAGACAGCTGGGCCTCTACAGGCAAAACAGTCCTTCTAAGAAAGTGAACAAGAGCTGTTCTCAGAGTCAGGGAGGCTGGGAAGCCCCAAACTCACTGAGGGAAGGCCACTGGGTGCCCACAAATGAGGACTTTGTGGAGAGAAGGCAAAGCAGAGGTGCATCTCCAGGGCAGCTAAGTTGGCGGCCTTTTGACTCCCAGGGACCCACTGGGCTTAGGCCAGGATGAGGCCTCAGTCCCCCAAGCCCCCCCAGCCCTCCATCCTCTCTGTCCCTCAAAAGTCATAAAGCCCTTAGGGGCCAAAGGGCACAGGGCTGAGCAGGACATCAGCCACAGGCCAGGAAGGGCAGAGGTGGTCAGGAGGAATTCCCCCAGCCCAGCCCCAGGGAAGCCAGGGCCATCTAGGCACTGCCTGGAGATGGCACAAGAAAGTCCAGTGGGCACAGGGGTGGTTCTAATGAGTTTATTGTTTTTCAAGAAGGGCCTTATACAAGGAAACACCTAACAAGAGGGGTTGGGACAGGGTGACCTAGGGTACCTCAAGAAAAGGAGGAGGGAGAGAGCCTCTGGAAGAAGGGAAGGTGTCAGCAGGACAAGGAATCCAGGGCCAGGACAGATCCGGTCCAGAGAAAAGCATGGTGAGCCAAGTCTGGCTATCCCCAAAGAGCCCCCTACTCCAGGATGGGGCCCTGAGGGCAGGGGGGTAGAGAGAGGGTGCTTGGAGAAGGCACAGCTTGAGTAGAGTCAGGTTTCAAGGCTGAGCGACAGAAGTGGGTTTGGAACCAAGAGAGAACAAGTGAAGTCCAGGCTCCCTGATGGTGGGACTGAGTTTCCAGGCAGCTCTAAGAGCCTAGAAGCATCACCACTCACCAGCTGAAAGGACAGGGCTGGAGGGCCCCACAGAGTGACAGGGAAGGAAGGCCCTGCTTGGGGAGGGGGCTTTGACATTCCCAAACCTCAACGAGAGGAACCAAGTCCATCTCTGGACAGCAGGATGGGCAGAAAAGCAAGACCTATAGGAAAAGAAATACCAGGCACAGGCTGGGGTGGCACCCCTCCCTGCCCGGGCCTGGCCTCAGCATGGTGTGCCCAGGGGCAGCAGCGGGGGAGACTCCCTGGGCTTGTGGAAGTAGATGGAGGAGGCCATCTCGGTCTTGAGCATGTGGTCCGAGCCGCTGGTGGCTGAGGCGGCCGTGGCCCCGCAGTCCTCGCAGCAACAGCAGCAGCAGCAGTCCAGGAAGGCCTGGCCCAGTGGCCTGCAGATGCAGAGAAGGAGCACCGGTGTGACGGCGCCCTTAAAGAAGATGGAGAACTGGTTGATGAGGCTCAGCAGGTCCAGGGTCTGGCGGGTGAGCTCGGTGGACAGGTAGGCCACCACGAGGTTGCAGACGTTCTCAGGTAGGGTGCAGAGGGCATAGACCACCGTCAGGCCCACCACCGTGCTGTTGAGCTGGCTCTCACGCTGCTCGTGCTTGCCGGCCCGGCACTCGGGCTTCCTCCCCGGAGGTCCCCGCACCCGCCATGTCACCAGCTGGCAGGTGACAGTGAAGAGGATGGGCAGGCAGAAGTAGCAGCCGAAGTACCACCACATGCGGGCGTTCTGGTAGGTCATCACCAGTGAGTAGAGGGACTCGGGCAGGCTGGCCGAGGGCTTCATGACACATGAGTCCACAGTGCCCATGGCGGGGCCGGGCTCCTGCGCCAGCTGCCACAGCAGGAGCTCGGGCCCAGCCAGCGTCATGGAGCCCACCCAGATGACAGCCAGCTTGGCCAGGATCGATTGACACTGCTCGATGGGTCTCACCTTGGGCAGGGTGCTAGTGGCCACGTGGAAGCGGTCGATGCCCAGGGCGCAGAGGCTGAAGGTCGTGACCCCCAGAGAGGAGACCTGTGGGCAGGGATGCGGGGGAAGAGGGAAGCATTTGGCCAACACCCGTGGGGACAAGGCAGGCTGCCCCAGTTTCTGGCTGTGTCAGACCGTGAATCAACAAGTATAGAAACAATAGTAAGAAAAACAACGGCCATGTAGTGAGCGTTCAAACATCATGGGCACCTTATGGATGTTCTCTCAGCAAATCCTTAAAACAGATCATTTTCCAGAAACCGAGGTTCAGACAGGATGAGTGACTTGCCCAAGATCATGCCACTGGTGGATGGCACAGTTGAGATTTGGACACAACTTACCTGACCCTGGTCACCTTCTTTTCCTCTCTGGCTCAAGGATAAATGGCCTGGGTCCCACAGACCGCTTACCTTCTCTGCGACATTGGAAAATTGTCAAAGGTGCAAAAGTTCTAGGTCCTTGCAAGTCCTTCCACTGCCCTCACCGCATTATGGGCACCTCCTGAATGGCCTTGGGGGACATGGCTCACACATGCACACACACATTCACACTCTCTCACACGCACATATATGCTCACACATTCACACTCATTCACACACATTGTGCACTCACACATACACTCATTCATATGGATGAGTATTCATATACTCACACACACACTCAGGCACACTCACATGCCACATGCTCATACACTCACTGTCACACTCACACACACACACACACACTGTCCTGAGAATCACACACACACACACACACACACACACACACACACGCACACTGTCCTGAGAAGCCCGGGGTCTGGCTGTGCAGGGAAGCAGCCCCCTCCACGCTGGCTTGTGCCCACCACCCCCACCACGCTATTCACTTAGCACTCAGGAAAATCACCCTGTGAGCCAAGAGGAAGAAGGCAGAGCAGCAGGGGAAGAAAGTGCCAGAGGCATAAAAAAGGGAGAACCCTCCCAAGCTATCAACGGAAGACCAACCACACGCAGGGGCTGTGTTCAGACCCCCCACCCTTCTGGCTGGGGGACACAATCCCTGCTTATGAGCACTGCCACCAGGCGCCCTTTGTGAGCATCCAGCCCCCTCTCTGGCAGGGAAGCCCAGGCCTGGGGCTTGGGCAAAAACACCAGGCTCTCTCCTTCCTTCCCTCATTCCAAAAAATATCTCAACATTTTCTCCAAGCCCCCGCAGGGGGCCATCCTGAGATGGACAGAGCATTTTGTCCCCCCAGCCCATCACCCACCCCGAGGGAGGATTCTCTGACAGCCCGTGGACCATCTCTCTCCTCCAGGATGTGTGCAGGGGTGGCCTAGGGGCATTTAGGCAGAGCCCAGTACTGGGTATGTTGAGACCCATGGTCCGTACAGCCAGGCTTTCACTGATCCACCAGCCACATGAAAACAAGAGCCCATCTGTGCCTGCCCCTCTCCCCTAGGCCATTCCCAAATAAAAGCCACCCATTTGTTGAATTATTTCCATTCCAAGCACTCTACAGACATCATCAATTTAATCCTTCAAGAACCTATGCAGAGAGTCATTATTATTGCTATTATTATTATTGTCTCCAATTTTACAAATAAGGAAACTGAGGTTTAGGCAAGTTAAGTAACTTACCAAGATCACTCAACCAGTAAGGGGCAAAGCCAGGTCTCTAATCCAGGCTGCCCGATTCCAAAGTCCTGTGTCTAACCACCACACTTTCTGGCCTCACAGCTCACCTGGGCTGCGAGCACAGGGTGGTAAGATGCAAAGGCCATCCCCAGCTGTAAGGTTGTGGTGCCTTTGGGCCCCATTAGGCAGTCTCCCTGGATTGGAAATGGCAGGAAAGGGCTGTGCCCACTGCACTGCTGAACCTCAGAGTGTATCCAAATATGAAATTATCTCCACTACACAGTGAATTGGGGGCAGAGCTGGGAATAGGATCTATGTCCAGCTGCCTGATCCTAATTCCTCCTCTACCTGAGTGGATCACCCCTGCCAGGCCCTGTCACCCACTGGGGAGGAGTCACAGCCCTCCTGTGCTAAAGCTCTCACTGTGCTCCTTTTTTTTTATTTGCAAAGCTGCACACTTCTTACCTAATCTACATAGAGGCAGAGGCCTTGCTATGTCTTGCACAACACACATAGTTGGTATATTTTTGCAGGGTTTGGATTAAGCTGACTCTGTGATTTACACACCCAACCACACCCATGTGGATTTCCCAGAACATGAAGGCTTGATGGTGTATGTTTAAGGTATTAGAACAGCCCAGCCAGAAGGGGTCACCTGGTCACCCTCCCCATTGGGAGAGAAGGAAATTGGAGAGATGTGACCTTTCTGATGACAGCCAGCATGTCAACAATGGAGCTGGGACTAGAGCCTCCTACTAGCTCCAGCACCAGAACCAGACCTTCCCTTTCAGAGAGGCTGTGGTGATGGCAGCAATGATGACAACAGTCACAGTGATGAAGGGGACAGTTTTCCCTCCTGGTGTTTGCATCCAGGAGGAGTGGATACTGGGGGGATCTGGGGGATCTGTAGGGGAGAACTTGGAATATCCCTTTGGATATTACTTAGACAAGCAGGATATTGATGAGTGAAAAACAGGAGCTGTGAGAACAGGGCAGCAGCAGTGGGCACAAAGGGAGAGAAAGAGGATGCAACAAAAGACTGATTTCTCTGATACAATGATGGATGAGGATTAAGTCAGGGCAGTGTCCAGCTTAAGGTGCAGAGAAAGGGGAAGAGATCTGACTTGAAGCTGCTCACAAATCAGGAGACCAGGTCCAGGGTCCTGCATACCTCCCTGACCAATTTCACCTCCTGGCCAGCCCAGTTCTCCCCAGGGCCACCAGGAACCAATACTGTATTCAACTTCTTCCCCAAGAGGGAGGAGAAGAAGCAACACAGTGCTCCAGGCCTCTGGGGTCCTGAGCACCTACATATCCCACTTCCAAGAGCCTGATAGAGACCTTGAATCCCTTCCCCGGATTGTAGCCCCACCACTGAGCTCTAGCAGGACAGATGACACTCACCTCCATGAAGGGCACCGCCCGGCAGGAAATGTCACCCAGCAGCCTCTGCTTGGTGATCTCATTGAAGATGACAATGGGGAGGCAGAAAAAGAGGACCAGGAAATCCCAGAGGGCCAGGCTCGCGAGGATGGAGTTCCAGGCGCTCTTCAGGTAGTAGCTGTGCCACACAATGCACATGACTGACAGGTTGCCCACGATGCCCACGGCAAACAGCACCAGGGCCAGGAGCATGATGGCGTAGGCAGTGTAGGAGCTCTCAGTCACCGGATACAGGGGGTTCTGAATCTGCAGCCTCCGACCTGGCCCCCCTGTCAGATTGCCCCGTGGCTCCTGCCCGCTGCCTGGGGTGCCCCCAGCCCCGTCTGGGTTGGGGCTGGTGACCACCAAAGGCATGGCGGGCTGCAGGCCAGCAGGGTGGATGGGCCGGGGGTACTCAGCCCACTCCTCAGGCACATACTGCTGCATCCCCTTGGCCTCCTCATCCTCAGTGCCTCTCTTGGGTCGGTTCTGCTGTCCCCGGGCCTCGGTTCTGTGCTTGCTTGGGTGCAGGGGGGCATCCCCAGAGACTCTGCTCACCCCCACAGATGATACCGCAGCCAGAAAGACCACCGAGGGCCACAGCCACCGCATGGCAGCTGGATGCGCAGGGCACAGCTGCCCCAGGGAGAGCAGGTGAGGGCAGGGGCCCAGTGCTGGGCCAAAGCGAGAGGCAGCTGGCCGGCAGGTCCGCCTCCAGTCCGGCGTCTGGCATCGCCTGCCCGCTCCAGTGGACTCGGGCTGCTCCCTCCCACCCGCTGGCCACCAGCCGGGCAGGGCCCTCTGCTGGACACAGAGCACTCTTTGCTATCACCCATCTCACACTCCAGGACCCTCCTTCCCAAGCCCACACAACCACAGCCTGGCAGGCCTGTGGACCCTCAGAAGCCACCTGCTCTGGAGAAGGAGTGTGACCTGCCTGGGGTCACGCAGTGAGGGAGAGGCAAAGCCAAGACCGAGGCGCCGATCTCCTGACTCCAATTGCAGGAGATGATTCTAGACAGTGAGCACTGCCATTTATTGAACACTTACTAAGTCCTAGTGCTTGGCTGATTTCCTAATATGCCCTCACAACAGCTCTATGGGGAAGGTGCTATTAGGATCATTTCTCAGGTCAGGAAGCCGAGGCTTGTCAAGGTGAGTCCCTGGCTACACGGCTGACCCTGGGTCTGACCCCAGAGTCTGTGCTTTCCTCTCAACTGCTCTCAGCAGGCAAGGGTCCCCCTGCTCCATCTCCCAGCCACAAAAACTACCCAGAGGAAGCAATAACAACCAAAATCCCCACATTCTGACTCAGACACAGGACGGAGGGACATTTGCATTAACAGATATTTACTAAGTACCTGCTGTTTTAGACACTCAGTTTGCAAAAATTTAAAAGACAGACCTCTGCCACCAAGGAGCTCCCAGTCCAGAGTGGGAAACAAACATTCAAATAAAGAGTTATAACTCCACCCAATAGATGCTGTGAAAAGCAAGGGACATGGAGCTGCGGGAGCCCAGAGGGGCCTGGGGAGTTAAGAAGACCTCCCAGACGAGGTGACATTTGATGGATCTCAAAAAATGACAGTGGCAGGCAGGCAAAGGGGAGGGATGGGTGCTCTGGGTAGAAAACAGAGCTCATGCAAAGGCACTGAGAGGTGAGAGAGGGTGATGAACACGTCTCCACACAGAAGCGTGTGTACACATGCTTGTCGCAGCACTCTTCGCAAAAGTGAAGAGGCGGAAACAACCCAAGTGTCCACCAACTAACGGATGGACATACAGAGTCTGGTACACACAGTGGAATATTACTCAGCCCTAAAAAAGGAATGAAGTTCTGATACATGCTGCGACGAGGATGAACCCTGAAGGCATTATGCTGAGGGAAAGAAGCCAGCCTTGAAAGAACACAGACTGCATGATTTTATTTGTGTGGAAGTCCAGAATAGGGAGACAGAGAGCAGATTAGTGGTTGCTTAGGACTGGGGGGGGGGGGGCTGGGGGCAGGGAGGTGATAGGGGCAGAGAGGGTGATAGCTAAAGGTATGCGGTTTCTTTGTAGAATAAAAAACATGTTTTAAAATTGACTGTGGTGATGGTTTTAACATTTCTGTGACTATACCAAAAAACATTGAATTTTACACTTGAAATGGGTGAATTGTATCTCCATAAAATACATGTGCGAGCTGTACCTGAAAAACAGCAAGTAGGTCAAGGTGGTTGGAATTCAGGAAGTGTAAGGAGAGAGCTGGAGGCTTGGGGCAAGAAATCCGGAGAAGTCAGCAGAGGGACGAGGGACAGGGATGGGGAAGGATTTTGCACTCAAGGCTAAGTAAGGAGTTTGGATTTAATCCTGAAGGCAGTTTGGAGCTTTGAAGGTGTTAAACTGAGAAACAAAGACTTAGTGAAGTTATTTTAGAGGGATCCCTGTTGGCATCTGAGTTCATGACAAGGTGGAGCAGGAAGAGGCAGAGGTGGGGGTACCTGTTAGGAGCTCTGGAGAGAAGCACACATTCTAGGAAAACCAACAGCACTGCGTGGCTTTGGCTGTGCCTAGAGGGAGGAGTCAGGCTGGACCCCAGAACTGGGCAGACAGAGTCCACTTAACGGTGAGGAAAAAAGGAGTACACCCTGGTATGGGCAAGGAAGTAAAACTTCTGCTTTGCTCACCTGGAACTCCATGTGGACGTGGGTCATTCCACTGAGTTGCAAAAAAGAATTAGCCGTGGCCCACCAGAAAGACCACAGCTGCACATGGAGATGCGGGGGCTTCAGCACAGAGCATGCGGTGGCGGTGGGGTGCACAGGGGAAGGCATGCAGGGCCGAGGCCTGAAGAGCCCTCACATTCACAGCCAGCCTGAGGACAGGGCACTCGTGGGGGAAATGAAACAAAAATGAAGAGGGGTCAAGTGGCCCTGCTCCAGCTCCTCCGAGGCTAGGAAAAGAAGAGAAACTGGACCTGGCAGGCCAGGGTTAGAAGTTGCTTGCACAGTCAGTCAGCAAACATTTAACGGGAGCCCTAGGGAAGCAGGATCCCCCACCTTGAAGCAACTTTCCGAGAAGACTTCCTGCCCAGAGGGGCCAGTACACTGTGTAAAAATATAGGAATTCCAGGAATAAAGGAGGAGGACAAGGAGGAGAAAGAGGAGTAAAGGGAAAGACTCACTTACCTTCAGAAAGGGTAAGAGAATCACTTTTGACCTTCTTTAAATTGTATCCCTCCAGCTTCTTCTTGTTGAATCTTTTTTTTTTGTAGGGATAGGAGACACAGTGGTCAGTGTCACAGCAGAGCTGCTGATGGGTCAGCCGGGGACTCAACTGCCCTTCTCACTGCCACCCCCGGCCAGTCCCCAGTTGTAGGCGAGAAGCCAGGATGCCCACCCACACGTCCCACATCCTCAGGCAGGGTACAGGACTGAAGGAGCCACATGAAGGGACCCAAATCTCCTCCTGGGCATCGTGTGGCCCATCCTCGGAAACGTCCTTCCCTAATTGCTCAGGAGAACTGATCCCCGGACCTGCCCCTGAGCAAGTTAAATCCTTACCTCCTCCAAACGCCCACGGCACTTAAGCTGCTGTCATTGGGGCTCACAACCTTCTATCTTGTCATGTGGCTATTTGGGTAAACAGAATCATCTCTGCATCACTGCTGCTATTTACTGGGTGCTCACTAAATTGTCAGACTCTGTGCTAAATGCTTGGTATAATTATTGCACTTCATCTTTCCACTATTATCCACGTTTTTACAGGTCAAAAAACTGAGGCTCAGAGAGGTAAAGTAATTTGCCCAAGGACACACAGCTAGTGAATGGCAGCTGGGATTCAAATACTCTCTTAATCACTTCTCTATGTAGCCCTATAGAATTTTTAATGTAATTTTATTGAAATATATTCACATACCATACAATCATCCAAAGTGTAAAATAATTGTTCACAGTATCATCATATTATTGTGAGCCCTACCAAATTCTGACACTTGAAGAGATCCTAGAGCTAACCTACAACAACTCTCTTATTTCTCGAAGTGGAAACTGAACCCCAGAGAGGTTGAGTAGCAACTCCCATCTCTGTTTCAGGACCATAGCTGCTCCACGGCCAGCATGCCGACACGGGAGGCACACGGCGGGCAGAGGAAGTGGTGGTTCTCTTCCTTTTCTGCACTGGAATGTGCCCCACCGCACTTCACACAGCACCTTGCTCAGAGCAGATGCTCGACCAAACCTGCATGCGGGAGAGAGCAAACCCCTCTGCTCGTCCTGAGCTGCCCTTTCCTGCTAGGACAGTTGGAACATCAGAGGCCACTAGGTGGAACCAAATGTTCAGTGACGGGCATGAAGGGCCCGGCAGCAGGCCTTGTCCGTCGCTCCTGACCCTTCCCACCCTGCCCAAGTCCTGCCTCATGGGTTCTCCGTGGCTGGCTGAGGGGGCAGTCTGAAAAGAGCCGACAGAGTGGGTTCCCAGGGACTGAGACCAAATGGCATAGGTGGTCTCGGTCCCTGTTTCACTCTACCCCTCCCGAGGGCACCCAGCCTGGGTCCCTCAAAGATCCTCTTCTATTCCTTGCTTCTACTTCAGGAAAGTTGCTCTCCTTGGAGGCATCTCTTACTTTGAAACATGGGAGGCAGAAAGCTAAGACTTTCTTAACCCCTGGGAATCTCTCCGTGATCCCAGGAATTCCCCATTCTTCTCCCTGGGAATTTCCCCAATGCTGGCAACAGAGAAGGTAGTAGGTGGGACGGAAAGAGAAAGAGGCATGGAAGGAGGCGAGGGCCTCTGGTCCCATGTAGATGCACTGCCCAGGAAACTCATGACAGCTAACAGCATTGTATTGAGCCAATTCCAGCTGCCATGTACTCTCCAGCTAAGAGCACACTCAGGAACCAGACCGCCTGGATTTAATTAATACCCAGCTCTGCCACTTAGTCACTGTGTGTGTGTGACCTTGGTCAGCTACTTTACCTCTCTGAGCCTCAGTTTCCTCATCTGTCATATGGGGATAAGAACAGCACCTACCTCGTAGACTTGTTGTGATGAAAAAATGAGTCAATCCAATGTAAATCCCTAGAACAATGTCAGGCACATAGTAAGCGTGTGGTATACAAAACGTTAGCTATTGGCTATGATTACTCATTTAATTCTCACAACAACCTTATGAAATAGACTACTTTTATCATCTTCATTTTACAGGTGAGGAAAGGGAAGCACAGAGAGATCCCAGAAGCAGTGAAAGACACAGGGACAGGGAGGGGGTTCCAGGTCTGAACAGGGACATCTGTCTGGTTCCAGACATGAGCTGGGAGAGATGTGGCACACTCCAGGCCCACCAGATCCCACTGTGCCAGCACCCCTCGGTGCTCCAGGCTCCGGCACACGGGTCCTGCTTGCGAGGACAGGCAAAGGGCCACTACTGGGAAGGGTGGCTACTAAAAGTCAGGGGATCTGGGACCTGGTCCCACCGTTGCCACTAGGCATCCCTGCGATGTCAGTAGTCACTCATTCACTCATTTTACAAATTCCTGTTGAGCACCTACAATGTGCTGGGCAATAGTAGGCATTCCCGAAATAACATGAACAACACAGGCCTGATCGCTGCCCTCCTGGAATTCACCTGCCAGTGAAGGAGGCAGCCACTAAAAAGGCTAAACCCCCCCCCAAAACTGTGCCTGACTGCAGCTCCTCTCTGTCCCCCACTGCAGGACATCATTGCCAAGCTGTGCCTGGATGCGTCTGGGTCTGCTGAAGCCACACAAATTCATCTCTGCCTGTGCAGTTTAGAAATACATCCACTCACACCTTGTCCTGATGCACATTATTTGCCAAAAGAAGAAAAAGATTTTCTTCTCATTTGGAAATTCAACAGAATGGTCCTGGATGCCTTTAAAAACAACATATACCCTTCAGGTGAGCCTGCCTTCAGAATGACAGTACTTTCCTGTTTGAGAAAATAAAATAAAAACAAAAATATTTAAAAAAACAAAACAAAACAAAAAAGGCTAGACTCCAAATGGCATCATTCTAAATGTGATAAAGGACAGGAAGGGAAAAACAGGGTGCCATGAAGTCATGGACTCTCTCTGCTCTTCATTTTTCTCCTTGGTAAAAGTAAGGAGTATTATCAGGGGACTAAAGTCTCAAAAGGATGACTGAGGGCTCAAAAGGATGCTATCAAAATAAAACGTAGTCATTGTGAAGGCATTTTTAAAAGGTAAAATAGACAATCCAATTTAAAAATAGGCAATGGACTTGGATGGACATTTCTCCAAAGAAGATAGACAAATGGCCACTGAGCACATGAAAAGAGGCTTAACATAATTGGTCATCAGGGAAATGCATATCAAAACCACAATGACTACCACTCCACACCCACTAGATGGCCATTATTTAAAAAAAAAAAATCAGTAAATAATAAATGTTGACAAAGATGCAGAGAAATAGGAACACTTACTTATTGTTGGTGTCATTGTTAAATGGTGCAGCCGCTGTGAAAAGCAACATGGCAGTTCCTCAGAAAGTTAAATATAGAATCACCATATGACCTGGCAATCCTACTTCTTGGTATAGACCCAAAAAAATTTAAAGCAGGGACTTGAACAGATATGGTACATCAATGTTTATAGCAGCATTATTCCCAATGGCTATCAACAGATGAATGGATTAACAAAATGGTCTACACATGCAATGGTATATTATTCAGCTGAAAACAAGAATGAAGTTCTGATACATGCTACAACATCGATGAACCTTGAAGACCTCGTGTTGAATGAAATAAGCCAGACCCAAAAAGACAAATATTGCGTGTTCTCATTCATATGACATACATAGAAAAACCAAATTTCAGAGATAGATTGTAGATTATAGGTTACCAGGGGCAGGGGTGGGATGGGGACAGGAACAGGCAGTTATTGCTTATGAGTGCAGAGCTTCTTTCTGAGATGATGAAGAAGTTGGTGTAATGGATATTGGTGATGGGAGCACAAATACTGTGAACTGTAGACTTGAAAGTAGTTAAAATGGGAAATTTTGAGTTGTATTTATGTTACTACAATAAAAAGCTTTTTAAAAAAGAAACTTCTACAATATTATAACTCAATGATTCTCAAAATACGGTCTCAGGATCAGCAACATGGGCAACATTTGGAAATGTATTAGAAATGCCTGTTCTCAGGCCCCATCCTAGACCTGCCGGATCTGAAACTCAGGTGGGACCAGCAGTCTGTTTTAAGAAAGCCCCCCAGGGGCTTCTGAGGCATGCCAGAGTTGGAGAACCACCATGTAAAGTACTTCCATTGCATTCAAATAGTCCAGCCTTGGGGAGGAGCTTGTGGGAGGAAGTAGAGAAAGGGACCAGGGGCCATTGGGGAGCTCAAAGACCACCAGCTCACTGAGCTTCAGGCCTTTCTCTGCCTCCTCTGATCCTGGCAGTCAGTATGTACTTGATATATGTTTTTAAGAAAAAAGAATAAATATCTGATAAGCAGAGGCATAGAATTGCTCACCAAATCCCACGTGTTACATGGTGCCAAAATCCCTTCGATGGAGGTGGGGAAACTTCTGACTTTCCTTAATGAAAGAAAAACTAAGAACTTCCAAGGTGGTCATTGGAAAGACTTCTCCAACAGTCTTCCACTCCTGCTCCAACATGCTCCTTTCCTCTGGGGATCTCTCACTCATTTCTCTTTCCCCACGGCAGCGAGCTCTCCCAGAATGCTCTTATGTCCCAAACACAATTCCACCACTCTTTCTCACTGTCCTATAGCACAGCTAAGGCAAGGCTGGCTGCAGTGTTCAAACGCAAGGAAAGGTTCAAGGATGCCAAAGTGATATAAACATATAAACATTGCAAGGAACCTGGGCAACCTGGCCTACAAGATGTCATCCCACCTTCCAGATCACCCAGCCCCTCCATTCGTAGTTCCCTGGGCCCCCAGCCCCAGGTGGAGTCCACCTATAGGCATCCACTCCCCAAACAATGCTCATTTTCATTGGCATTAGGGAAATGCAAATCAAAACCACAATGAGATGACACTTCACACCCACAAGGATGGCTAATATTTTTAAAAAGTGGCAACTCCACTTCTAGGTATATACCCAAAGAGAGTTAAAACAGAGTTTCAGAAATACTTATACACCAATGTTTATAGTAGCATTATTCACAATAGCTAAAAGGTAGAAACAATCCAAGTGCCCATCAACAAATGAGTGGATAAACAAAGTGTGGTATATACACCCAATGAAATACTACTGGACCATAAGAAAGAATGAAGTTATGAGACATGCCGTAACATGGAAGTAGCTTAAAAACATGCTCAGTGAAACAAGCAATGCACATAAGGACAAATATTGTACTATGCCATTTATAAGAAATATCTGGAAATAGGAAATTCACAGATAGAAAGTTGATTGGAGGTTACCAGAGGATGGAAGGAGGAGATAAGGGAAGAGGTGGGAGTGTTTGTTTGGAAGATATATTTTAAATAAAAATAAAATAAATAAACAAAGCCCAGGTAAAGAGAGGGGGTAGATGTCCTCTCCTGTTTACTCAAAGACTACTCTTTAAAGTAGGATCCTTTTAATACCAGAACAACTACAGGAACTGGCATATCAGGACCCAGCAGGCTAGCCCCATCAGAATAAAACCTCAGATTACTATGAGATACATCATACTGCACAATTGGAGTAAATCATTTTGGCATTTGCTTTAACAACTGTTTATTGAATGCCTTTATGTGCCAGACACATAATTGGCACTAAAAAATATTTGTTATTAATGAACAACCGGTCACCATTTGAACCCCTCCACTGACAAGGAGGTCACTACCTTTCAAAACAGACCATCCTGACTTTAGATAGTTACAATAATGTGGGAGTTGTCCCCATATTAGCAATCGGACCCCAAGAAAAACATTTGCCCATTGGTCCTGGTTCTGACCCCTGCAGAATATGCACACACAGGACCCAGGCATGGGACACAGTGAGCAGACATAAGGAGCAGGGACAGGCCACAGCCACAGGCGGGGATGGCGGTGGATAGCAGGGCAGGGATGTTGGAGGGCAACCAGAACTGGCTTGAGGGAGTCCAAGGTTTCCTAGACAGAAGTCTTAGAAGAGATACTTCAGGAGTAGAGTTTGGGTGGAAGTGAGGGAGCTGGTCTGGCAGAAAGGAGGTGGGACAAAAGTTCCATGCAGTAAGGTGGCCTGTGGAGAGGAAAGTCTTATTGTAGG